>JAMKCH010085768.1:0-80249 GCA_023653785.1 Ophioderma brevispina | reverse complement strand
ACTTGGCAAGATAATCTAGCTGACCATGACGTCATCTACTTTTTGTGAAGTCAACTTGCCAAGATAATCTAGGTGACCATGACGTCATCTGCTTTTTGTGAAGGCGACTTGACAAGAAAGCCTATCTCGCCTTGACGACTAATAAAAAAAGTCAAGAAGGTGAGAAAAAATATGTGACTATGTCAACATAATGTTGATAATTATGTAGACTTGTCAAGATAAATATGTTGGCATCTGATGGCACTTAAAACGTTCCGTACCTTTAAAATGCTCCACTTGTTCTCACTTTGGAGAAATGATTGGCGTATGGGCAGGTGCATGAGTGTATTATATTATATCCTAATATTGTTCTCATCACTCGTATCATTTTAGTCATTTGTAGGCAGACATAAGAACAATCAGATGAAACAGAGCGTGTCCTTTCGTCGACATTTATCTAGAGCACTAATCTTACGTCTAAAACGTGTCTCACAGGTGCGGAATCACATTACATCCTATGTAATATCATACTTTTATGTTCACAAGTTGGCCCAGGGCATTCTGAATTCTTGAGTGCGGACTTTGGCTAAAATTAATCAAAGTCGATGTTGTTCTAAAGACATTTCAATTACATTGGTTATAATGGGAATCATAGTTCAAAGTAAATAATTCAGAAACTAGTAATAGTAATATTTTAAACAAGAAAATGGTATTGATAGTGGAGATGAGTACCTGTATCTCACACCATTTACGTGTTGTCTTGGCACACAGCGCCGCCCATTGTTAAATTACGGTCATTTGAGCCACGCGACCTTGGCAAATCTTCACTGCGCTAGGGAGTTCACAAGTTTTCGACGGCAACATGCCCCAGTGGCGGTAGACGTTTCCTATAGGTCCCATTGATGCAAATGAAGGTATTTGTATTCATTCCGTCAAGCGCTACTTGCACAACGCCATACGCGCATGCGGACTCAATTGGTAATCTCATTTGCATCAATGGGACTTTTATATGAAACGTCTACCCCAAGTGGCTGACACGTCACAACAACTTGTTAACCATATTCTGACCCGTTCAAATAGCGTTGATTTGGATTTTTTGTACCCTGGATATTGCGCAAAAAATCTTGACCCTAGCGTAACGATTTACGCACCAAAATATTCCTAACTAAATTGTCTAGTTAGCTGACTAGTTTTATATAAGGATTTATATTTGGGAAAAAAGACGAAAACGTGAAAAATACGTGAATTTTTTTTACCTATTAGCTGGCGCAATTCTCGTTGCTGCTGTCAGTCATGCCACGGGGGCTCCATGCTTACAAAAACTAGAGAGCTAATTGGTCCGTGTTTTGTCAGGTACCCATTTCTAACATCAGATCGACCACCTGATCGTCGTTTTTTTTTTTCATTCCTGTTGCAGGCAATCGCAGAGCCTTTCCCACAGGGAGGAAAAGGGCGTCGTGACTTGCTAGGACATCCCATGACGTCGCGCATGTCTTACGAATCGCCGGCCAATTAAAGCGATGCTGAACCGGAATTGGTGGCGCTGTGTCCCCCAGCAGTACAGATTCTATGGGAGCGTAACTGGTGTGATCTGTACGAAGCTACAGAACATCACTAACCCGGACTAACGGTTTTCTCTTCGCGATTCGTTAATTAAAATTGGATTCAATCATCAAAACCCGACTGACTTTCTATCCAGTCAAGATGTTGCGCAATTTGGCAGACATCTTATAATTGAAGGATAGTCAGGGATAAATTCCACAAGACGTCTGTAATCACTTGGCCTAGTACCAAGACACATTATGTATAAGGTGTATTGCACCAGCTCTCTGAATATTGTTTGGCGATAATTAATACGATCACACATTGACCCCCGTTTTTTCAACTACCTTTCACCAAAAGCCACCATTACCAGATTCACTCTGGCCATGCTGCTCTGTATTTCAATGCCAGTATTTTCAAGTCTCACTGAATGACCCTATCATCATCGTCATCGTCATCGTCGTCGTAAATAGTAATTTATTTTTTAAATATACTTTAGACTCGTAAAAAAAGATAAAAATGTACTGAAAATAAAAACAAGAAATTAACGACATATGAGATATTATTTTAAATAAACTCCAAAATAGGAGTTTTAAAGGTATTTCTTGCAAAATCGCTGTGCGCCTATATGTAGGCCTATAAGACAGGGTCCCGCTGTGGAATTTGTCTGATATTTACAGGAGTGATCGCTCTTGTATGCCCTCACTTATTACAGTTGTATATTACCTAAAATCAGGTTCAGATGGTCTAATATCTGTGAGAGAGGGAGAGAGAAGAGGAGATGCCCAGGAAGCCATAGAGGACAACAGGAGAAAATAATAGGGAAAATCAGAGAAAAGATAAAGACATCAGATGGAATAAGTGGCAATAAAACAGAATAGGGAGAGAAAATGAGAGAGATAGAAAGATTTAATTATAAAGAGAGAAACAGAAAGGGATAGCAATATAAACAAACTACTTTTGAATGACCCGCACCTGTCCGTGTATTTATGCGTATGAATAATGCACGTGCAAGAGCACGTGTGGTCCAGCGGAAAAGCACAGGACTCGTGACCAGCAGGTCGTGAGTTCGAGCCCCGCCGTGGCCAACGTGTTTGTGTCCTTGGGCAAGATACTTAGTCTCAATTGCCTCGTCCACCCAAGCGACAATTGGGGAGCTGTTATGGGTGATATTACAATCTAAGTGCTGATAGGGTTGTGCGCTTAGCCAGCTGCCACCTAGGTGAAGCGAAATGATTGTGACGATTTCCTGACGGCAGCGTAATAATAATTGGCAATCAGCGCATTGAGACTTCGTGTGTAATGCGCTATATAAGAATGGTTGTATTATTATTATTATTAATGGGTTGTGCTACACTTTCCTATTTATAAATTCACTTGAACAATGTGCAACATTTAGTTTTGAAGGCTATAAGGATAATTTTCATACATTCAAGCCTCGATCGATAACTTTTCCAAAGGTGCAATCTTTCCAGTTGATCACAAGCCAAATATAGAGCAATATTTAACATCAAACAAGTGCGTGGATAAGAAAGATAATATCAGGTTTCGGCAAACGAAACCACCGCAACTTCCTCACCCATAGACACCTTATGCTTTCATGGTTTACAAGTGTACTTCCGCCTTTTATATCCTTATAATATTTATTTCAAGATCTTAAAGCCCGGGGATTCTAAACCAGTGCTACGCGAAAATTGCTGAAGCTCAAATGTTCAACCTTGCAGCTTAGACAAAAAGGTCGCGATATATTTCTTCCCTTTGGATTTATCTTATATCGCGCCATCGGAGGTGAGAAACTTTTATTTTAAAGTCCATTCAATCACGTCATTCATTCGCCGTGATTGTATTGCTCTTCATTACCGCTGGTTATTTTCAAGTATTTTAATACTCAAATTGACATAATTCTTGCACAGTCGAGGAACCTTTCTTTCTTTCTTTCTTTCTTTCTTTCTTTCTTTCTTTCTTTCTTTCTTTCTTTCTTTCTTTCTTTCTTTCTTTCTTTCTTTCTTTCTTTCTTTCTTTCTTTCTTTCTTTCTTTCTTTCTTTCTTTCTTTCTTTCTTTCAGGAACAAACGGTGTCTTTCGATGAAGGGTAGTCGTCATATCTACGCGTATAGGTGTCCGTCGTAACCTGCAATCGCTCCCGTATAATGCATTTCCATTGAGACGAAGCAATGCTGCACGACACTATTGAAGCAAATATGCGAAAATCTAATTGTATTACATTTGCTAATCATGCAGATGGAACACTTCCGATGGGTAAATTAAATTATTCAAATGATTGCATTCCAACAAACTAAGAAAGAGGCACCGGACCAAAAGCAGGTTAAAGGCGTTGTTTTATGCCAAAACAGATGCAACAATAAACCAAGGGCAGTGTGTGTAATCTTGTTGACCTGTTTTTGCCATATCCACACATAATTTAGGAGCTTTTGGGTGGTGCTATTTTATGTAGAGTGAGCAAGTGTTAAACCAGTAAAAAATTTAATTGGATAGTTAATACATTATTCTCACAACAAATATTGATCATGTTGCTAATGGCAAAAATACACATATAGTGTCCATGGACGAAAAAAACAAATAACTTGAGGTGGGGGAGTAAATCAATTTGTTGTCAACTTAAATTTAATTTGTATGCACAAAATTATAAGGAGAGAAATTCATACTCCAAGCGCGGCCGCAAGTTAACTTAAAAACAAAACGGTGCATGATAATCTCGCATTGAAATACAATGGTATTATTTGCATCCCGTCTCACAATATGTAATTACTTTCGCTCCGCATACACAGAGAGAAAATGATATATAAATTATGTAAAAATAGAACTGTATCATAATTATGTAGAATTTTACTTAATTTAGTTAAAACTCTTCTTGATTTAGGTAAAATTTTACTTAAATTAGGTAATTTTTAAACTTAATTATTATAGTGTTCTATTTTTACACTGTGTAACGGTGTACCGCATACGAGTTTCGTAAGCGAATACTTAAAAAGAGTGAGTGGTTATTTTATCTAAATATTCTTATTAATTTCATTTGCTTTTGGCTATTCTTTCAAGCAAATTTTCAGAGAACAGAATACATTTGGGCAAAATTAAAAATGCGTTTTTCTCGAAATATGTACTTGGTCACATACGTTATGTGTCTCTTTCGCTCTTTTGATCTTAAACGTTATCTTAAAACATAGTATTTTCTACCGATGCTCAACAAATTGGAAAATGATATGATGTTGAAGTACAAAGACAATGTACGTCGGTTGTTCAAACCATATTTGACAGATAAAACCAGTAGACCGGGTTGACTGTTTCTCAAACCTCAGTATATGCATTTTGGATTATTTAACTCTCGTGTATCCAGATTTATTGGTAACACGTCTAATCAGCAGGGAGGAAATAGCTTTGGGTCTCTTCTATCCAGTTATACCAAAATGAGTACCAACATTCCCACCACCTTGCTTCTAAGTCCTGTCAAAATTGATGAAAGTATGTGACAGAACGAGAAAATTGAAAGAAAGAAAGAAAGAAGGAAACTAACAAAGAAAAAAGAAAGAAAGAAAGAAAGAAAGAGGTCCTCGACTGTACAAGAATGATGTAAATTTGAGTATTAAAAAACTTGAAAATAACCAGCGGTAATTAAGAGTAATACAATCACGGCGAATGAATGACGTGATTGAATTGACTCAAAATAAAAGTTGCTCACCTCCGATGGGAAAAATATATCGCGACCTTTTTGTCTAAGGTTGAACAATTGAGCTTCAACAATTTTCAGGTAGCACTCGTTCAGAATCCCCGGGCTTTAAGATCTTGAAATAAATATGATAAGGATATAAAAGGCGGTAGCACATCTGTATAGAGCAGGAAAGCATGATGTGTCCGTGGATGCGGAAGTCTCGGCGGTTTCGTTTGCCGAAACCTGATATTATCTTTCATATTCACGTACTTGTTTGACGTTAACCATTGCTCTATTTTTGGTTGGTAATCAACTGCAAAGATTAGACTATTGGAAAATTAATCGATCGACGCTTGAACGTATGACAATCAATCTTATAGCCTCCAAAGTAAATGTTGCACATGTTCAATTGAATTAATAATTAAGAAAGTGTAGCACAGCCCAGTATTCATACGCATAAGCACACGGACAAATGCAGATCATTTAAAAGTAAAAGTTGTTTATATTCTTATCCCTTTCTGTTTCACTCTTTATAATTTAATCTACTTTTTCTCTCTCGCTCTCATTTTCTCTCCCTACACTGTTAAAAATTTCTGTTATTTAACGGTAAAATACCGGAATCATGCTGCCGGTATTCTACCGTTAAATTTCAACAACAACCGTAAAGATGAATTTGCCGTCATGATTGAGGAGTAGTTTTGATGTTTTATCGATGTTTGTATGAAGAAAACACATAATTTGTGTTAAAGTCATTAAAATGCTCAATAACCTCTTAAATACAGTAAATTGACTTTCTACGATGCACCGTATTTTAACGGTAGAATACTGGCAGCTGGGATTCCGGTACGCATTATAAAATGTTATTTTTTCTAACAGTGTATTCTTTTTTATTCCTCTAAGAGTTCCTTTGTGAGCACCTATCTAACTCCTGTTTGATTAGTTGCTTACTGTTACATCAGTAGTAAAGCATAAGAAAAATCCATAAAATGCGAGTCTTTCGGTAAGAAACCCTTAAATGGGGGTCACTCAGTGAGACTTGAAAATACTGGGGATCATAACGACACAGAACTGCGCCCAGGTAAATCTGATAACGGTGGTTTTCGGTGAATGGTAGTCGAAAAAAAGGGGTCGGTGCTGCTTCACTTCAACGGTACGCCAAACAATACTAAGAGCTGGATTAGTGTCCTTAATTAACACTATGGTATTGGTGCACAACACCTTATACATAATATGTGTTGGAACAAGGCCCAAGTGATTACAGGCGTCTTGTGGAATTTATCTCTGACTCTATCCTCCAATTATAACGTCGGCTTCATCACATACTGATCTATCTCACAAAATACGTGTTTCGAGAAAATCGCAATTGAAAATCTTCCCTTCGTAATACGCTCGAAACATACCGATTACTACCAGGCAAAAGGAAATATCATCAAGAAAACACTTCAGAGTTTTTAATTCAGTGAAAAATAAATGCTGGTTATCTAGCCAAAACTGTTTAATATGACTGTAAACTTATAGATCAGTATGTGACGAAGATTTTTTTGTTTTTCCAAACGATGTATGAGATAGAACACAGATCTGTGACGCATTCATCACTGTATTATAAAAAAGGCGCAATTGTCGTATCAGTGCATCACATATTGATATATGTCAGATAGCGCTGTATGTGATACAGCTTTGATATAGATCGGTATGTGATAAAGATGTATCTTATCGATTTCGATTTCTTAGATGGAACACAGATAGCTCGGTATGTAACGTATTCATCGCTGTGTTGAAGTACGCATGTACGTTATTTTTAGTGTATCACATAGTGATCTATGTCAGATAGCACTGTATATGAAAAAAATAAATTTATAGATCAAATTTGCTAATTAATATCTCATTAATTAGGCAGACTCCAAGTCTGAAACTCTGTAATTATGAAGAGTTCAACGTCATATTAACAATACCGAATTTTCTCAAAAAAGTCAAAAATATGGGATAGAACAGTATGTGATGCAGCCGACGATAAGAGATCTGCCAAAATATGCAGCGTCTTTATTAGAGAGTTCAACCAGTTGAAATCCAATTTCAATTAAGAATTTGAGAAGAAAAACGTCAGTCCACTGATTTTACCAAAAGTGTCAATGGCTTCGTACAGATACAGGAACTTCATCTTGACTATCAATACCGTTTTCTTTTTAACATATTACTTTAAAATGATGTATTTTCTGATTTACTTTGAACTATAATTCCCATTATAACCAATGTAATTGCAATGTCTTTAAAACAACCTCGACTTTTATTAACTTCAGCCAAAGTCAGCACTCAAGAATTTAGAATGCCCTGGGCCAACTTGTGGACACAAAAGTATGATATTACATAGGACGTAATGTGATTCCGCTCCTTTGAGACACGTTATAGAGGTAGGATTAGTGCTCTAGATAAATGTCAACAAAAGGACATGATCTGTTTCATCTGATTGTTCTCATGTCTGCCTGAAAATGATTAAAATGATACGAGTGATGAGAATAAAGGTCCGTTCATACTTCACTGCAGTGCAGTGCTGTAATGCAGCCTACCAAAATCGTCACTGCAATCACTTGCAGTACGGCAACGCAATGCAGTACTGCAATAAAGTTAAAATTATTAACTCGCGAGGCAGCAAGATGCAGTGGGGTGCAGTCAGTGTTGCAGTATCGATTTCTGCATCCTCGAAAGTTTACTTGGCAACCGTACTACAATCCGTGACCTGCAGTGACTGGTTGGACCTGAGAAATCGAGTAGGAGGCAGCGGAAGTGACGGAACATTGCAGTAAATTTACGGCACAAGCAATGCAGTGCAGTGGCAGTATGAACGTACCTTAAGATGTGGATATAATATTATACACACATGCACATGCCCATACTTCTCTGTATTGAGGACAAGTGGGTCATTTTAAAGGTGATGTGGGAGTAACTTTTCTACTCTTTAAAAGAAATGTTTCTAGCCTGAGAATCTTTCATTAGCGGAAATAAAATATATATTATATATAAGGATATTATATAGATAGATATATAGATATATATATAGAGATATATTATATATTAGTATATATATAAAATTACAAAAGTATAGACCCCCCCCCCCCCCCCCCTCCTGTTTTTTCCCCTTTATGGAACGGCAACCAGCAGTCTGAAGATCGGTACCCAGTCATCGTAAGTGAGGGTATACCGTGAACTCGAGTAACGGTTGCCTTTCAGAGGTCTATACTTTGTAATTTATTTTACGCTCCCTGTAATGGGATGAGCACTCTAATTCCAAAGATCGCACCTTAAAAATACTGTTTTATATGATGTTATATATATAGATATATATATATATATCATTATATCTATATATACTCAATCTGCAGACAGCACCGTTTCGAACTTGTGTTCTCATCAGTGCAGCACAGAGATGAATGCAATCAAAAAATGAAGTGAATCAATGACCCGTTAAGACACTGACCACTCCATCACGCAGCACATTGTTTATGAATAATAGAGTGCTCAAACTCAATGAGTGCGCTATGCAAAATGCTAATAGTATGAAGTTCTGATAAAAACATACAAGGCTACATAAACCATGTACAGTGTAGAAGCAGACGATGTGCTCAAACTAAATACTGCAAACCTATATGGCAAAAACATGAAAGGAGCGTAATACTCAATCTGCAGACAGTACCCTTTCGAACTTTGTGTTCTCATCACGTGCAGCACAGAGATGAATGAAATCACAATGAAGTGAATCAAATGACCCGTTAAGCCACTAACCTCCCATCACGCCGCACCATGTTTATGATACTAGATGACTCAACATCAATGAGTGGAGCTATGCAAAATCTAATAGTATACGTCTGATAAAAAACAGCAAGGCTACATAACCGATGTTACCGTTGTAGAAAGAAAAGAGAAGATGTGGTCAAACTAAAAATACTGCAACCTATATGGCAACAAAATGAGGAGCGTAATACTCAATCTGCCGACAGTACAGTTCGAACTTTGTGTTCTCATCAGTGCCAGCAAGAGCTGAATGCAATCCAAATATATATATAGATATATCTATATTATATAGATATATATATTGATATATATATATAATATATATATATAAAATTAATATTACAAAGTATAACACCTCGGGAAAGGCCAACCGTTACTCGAGTTTAACGGTACATACATCACTTACGATCACTGGGTTAACGATCTTCAACGGATGATGACTCACAGTCGTGTCTTAACCAGTAAACACGTAGGTTACATGCCATGGTGTCACGGAATGAGGCATTTCTGCACTGGTCGTACTTTTCCAAATAGTCGAGAGTGCTTGCTCAACCACTACGAGTAGTGGGGGCGTAATATAACCTCATAGTAAACAGTATATTCTAAGGTCCCCCGGAATATCTTTGGGATAGAGTGCTCATCCCATTACAGGAGAGCGTAAAAATAAATAAATACCAAAGCGATAGACATCTGGAAAGGAACCGTTACTCTGAGTTTCACGGTGTATACCCCACTTACCTGCTTACGAGTGTCATGGGTACCGATTTCAGACGGATGATGACTCACAGTCGTGTCTTAAACAGTAGACACGTATGTATACACATGCCATGGTGTCACGGAGGAGGCATTTCCAGCACTTGTCTGTACTTGCCCCAAATAGTCGAGAGTGCTTGCTCAACCACTACGAGTAGTGGGGGCGGAATATAACATCATAGTAACACGTATTATTTACAGGGGACTAAATCTTTGGAATTAAGAGTGCTCAATCCATTACAGGAGAGCGTAAAAGAAATTACAAAAGTATAGACTCTGGAAAGGCAACCGTGAAGCAGAGTTTCACTCACCCTCACTTACGATCAGGTAACGATCTTCAGACGGATGAGTGACTCACAGTCGTGTCTAACCAGTGACACGTATTGTATATACATGACATGGTTTGTCACGACCGAGGCATTTCCAGCACTTGTCGTACTTTTCCAAATAGTCGAGAGTGCCAACACTACGAGTAGTGGGGCGTAATATAACATCATTTTCGGAAACAGTATTATTTACAGGTTGAAACTCAGAGTAAAGTTTGCATTTCCACAGGTCTATACTTTGTAATTTATTTACGCTCTCTGTAATGGGATTGAGCCTTAATCCAAAGATAGTTATATAGATATTATAATATATATATATATTAATAGTATATATAATTATTATATAATTATATATATGCAGTTTGACTAAGTTTGCCAGGAAGACATTTTGGTGTTCTATTGGATCATAGGTGGTGTGGGTGTCCATCATTATGTAGGTAATTAAATAGGAAATGTATTTGTGATGATTATAAATGGAAAATTAACTTCTACTTGGGCAACGGAATTAAATATTTATTTACAAAGAGGAACGTAAGTGAAATCAGATTTGTTTCTAGTATGCAAGACTAACGTAAGTGCCACTGACGTTGGTCTTGCCCATGCAAAGGTGGCCACAAATGTGAATGCCAGGACCAACGCAAGGCACGCTAGTTGGGTTGGCACTGAAAAAAAAAATAAGCAAGACAACGTAAGTTGCCACTACGTGGGTCTTGCAATGAAAAGGGGGAAAATTGTTTAATGCAAGACCAACGTCAGTGCAACTTACGTTGGTCTTGCCTTAAGCGGAAAAGCGAATTCCACATCACTTAAAATCACTTACTATTTCAAAATAGTTTAAATTATGCGCAAATACCTCTCTTTCCTCTTCCAAAAAAATCAATTTCGACAAAAAATGTCACGTTACGTGTCTTGCATTCAGCCGACGATGATTAATATATATATATATATATTATATATATCTATATAGATATATAATATATTATATATATATAAAATATCATATCTACTATATATATATATAATATATATATAGCGCCACCGCATAGTATGTATATAATTAGCATAGCGCCACCCTTGACTCTGTTAAAATACATAGACTGTACCGGCGCAAAACAATATGCTGTATAGATATATCACCCAAAAGTTGTTTCTAAAGCCGTGTAGGACTCGTGGTGTAGATGGGTATCACGCTTGCCATGTACGCCATGTGACCGGGTTCAAATCCCGGCGAGGTCTTGAGGCTTTCTTCTTCTCTGACTTTATTTCTTTCCAATGACTTGTTCTTCTTTATAGGCCTATGGCCATTAAATAAAAATTACTTTAAAAATGGGTAAGTGCGTAACCTTTAGAACCTATGATTCTATATATTATATAATAATATATATATATATATATAGATATATATAATTATATTATATATATATATATAATATATATATTAATATATATAGATATATAGAGTCAAGGGTGGCGCATGCGGTAAGTTAATATAGAGACATAGGTGCTAAAGGGTACGCACATACCGCATTTGAAGTCTTTTTTAATGGCGTTAGGCCTATAACCGAAGAAACAGTCAATTGGAAAGAAAAGAAAGATCAGAGTAGAAGAACGCCTCCAAAAGAGACACTGCGGGAATCGAACCCGGGTCACCTGCGGACATGGCAGAAGTGTCTAAAATCTACACCACGAGTCCACACGGTTGAGATACTACTTTTGAGGTATATAGCTATATAGTTTGTAAGGCTATATAGGTTGGAGCTCTATTTTAACTTACCGCATAGCGCACCTTGACTCTGTTAAATATACGTTCCGGCGCCACCTATCTAGCCTTACAGCTATATAGCTAGATACCATCAAAAGTAGATCTCAGCAGTGTGGGACTGTGGTTGTGATGGTATCACGCTGCATTGTACGCAGGTGACCGGGTTCGATTCCCGGCGAGGTCTTTGAGGCTCGTTTTGACTCTGATTCTTTATTTCTTTCCAATTGACTTGTTCTTCTTTATAGGCCTAAACGGCCATTTAAAAAAATACTTCAAATGCCGGTATGTGCCGTACCCTTTAGCACCTATGATTCTATAAGTATATATATATAGATTATAATATATATATATATTATATATTATTATATGGAAATCAAGCTATTTGGATGTCACGGTTTATGGTTGCGAGACATGGACTATAATACCAAAAATAGGAAACTCTTGATGGGTGTGGAATCAGAAATGATAAGAGCAGCTTTAAAAGTAAGATGGAATGTCACAGGCACAAATAAGAAACTGTACGGTGATTATTCTAAACGTATTTTTAAAAATTGCCACAGAAGAATTAAGATTAGGGGACATTGTAGTTGGGGGGGTGGTAAAGGACTATTGTGCGAGGCTTGTTACCATGACAACACCTACCATGGAAGAGAACGCAGGAAGACCAAAGAAGACCTATTGGACCTGCTGCAAGACGGAACGGTAGGAGATAAGGAAAATGGAACAGATTGCTTGACAGACGTCAGTGGAGAGCCATCATTAATGCCCGACAGAAACAATCGAAGGATTGAGTTAGAGTGCGAGTGTTGTGACGCTAGAATAGGTTCTGTTTTGAGGATTGTAATTCCCCATAGATATGCGGTAGTGATTAAGAAATTAAAAGAAAAAGGCGGGGGCTGTAATAAAAGTTACTACTTCATAACAGGTTTCATTGTCAGAATCAGATATATAAAACACAAACACAAAAAAACAAATGTGATTCATTTTGATGACAGATCTGAAAGCAGTATAACACCAGGTTTTTCCACTTAAAACTTTGCTCAGAGTTCAGTGGCGAGCCAGGTGGGTGGAAAAGGGGGGGGGGGAGAGTGCCCCTCTGAAAAAAAATATTGAGGGGAAAATCGGGAAATAAAACATGGCTAGTACTGTAAACTCAGTCCCTTTTTGGATTCTTTTGCCCTGGACGGAAAGTGTTGCTTGTGATCGGGAAATTTGGTTGCCCCCATCGGAACCACCGGGCTAAGCGCTGCTAAGAGGCCTTTATGGGTATGATAGTTACTGAAACGCCTTTAGAATGTATGAAAAGACATTTTCAATAAATTCATGGCCTTGGGAGGAACCGAGCAAACCAATGGGCAAAAATGGGCAAAGAGAAAATTCACTGATATCTGTGTTTCTAGCATTGAGGCAGGACGCCAGACTGATATTTTAACTGGCATAAATGAATAGGCGCATGTTTACAATTCGAGCCGAGGTTAAAATGGGATAAATATAATGGGGGTTGTTACATTTGTTTGCACCCACTGTGTCTGCTCCCAGTTGATTCAGCAGCCGTGACGGAATAAAGTCTACGTATCCCCGCACTGATCAATGAAGGATGCTGAATTCAACTGGGAGCAGAAAAAAAGTGGGGTCACAATGTACACAACCCAATATAATTTGAAACCAAGGGAGACAGCGTCCTAATCGATGGTTAGTATCTGCAGCAAACAGGTTCACATGAGCAAGGCAAGATCGTTTTAAAACATGTTTTCGTATAACCCCGTAAGGCAATGTCGGAAAAACAAAAAAAAAGCAGTTATCGGCTCAGGCAATGACGCGAAGAGTAGGTCCCTTGAAAATTGTTCGTGTTTTTGCAATCGTGGTCATTCAAAATAAGTCAGAAACAACATCAATCCCACTTGTGAAAAACATATTTGTTGTATGAAGCTTCCTAAATATAATTTTGTGTGTTTCTTTATTTTGACTTTTTTTTGTTTTATGATCACAAGATTTTACTAAAAGTACTAAAATTAACTACGAAGTAAAAGGTTAAAGGTTCGTGTACGGTATAAAACAAATATAGTTAATGTTTCACTGTTCACTGAGAAGCAAAGCTTTCTTTTACTATGAGTATTTACTGTTTTTAGGATCAGGCCCATAGGTTCTAAGGTTGTAACCCCAAATATTACACAAAAACACTTGAAAAGTCATTATGCAAACCAAACGATGTATCCCCATGATCCATCATATAAGATCTGCATTTTTTTCAATAATTGACCAACCTCAGAAAATGAGGAAATGGGACGAGAAACAAATTTTTTTTAAGCGACTAAACCTCAAACCTCCGGAAAACGCACTCACTGATCGTGGTGTTGTTTGACCGAATGTTACGCGGTTGTATCCAGTGTGTTGTATTACATGATCGATAAGTTGTGTTTCAAGATGCCTATGAGATCAACATGCTTGAAAACAGTTCCCACAGGTAGTTCCGCAACAAGCTTGATGAATTAATGCACTGAGTTTATTGATGTTTAAATTGCCTTTCTTTGAGATTTACCATTCACTCATAATTCATTGCAGTTTACTGTAAAAAAAGAAGAAGAAAGAAGAAGAAAAAACTAGATCTGTCTACAGATCTTGAACACAGTCGAGGGTACTAGACAGAAGTGAACCTTAATTACCTTGACCCCTGTGACCTATGAACTTTGGTGAAGGATCTCAAGCTGCTTCGAATGCATGAGAAACGTGACCATGCAAAATGTTATCTGTCGGTGGAGTAGCGTATTTTGTAAAAATGAACTTTTGAACCCGGTGACCCTATGACCTTGATCAAAATTTGAGTAAGCATCTGTGGTAGGGGGGTGTCAAACTACACCCATCCATGAGACCCGTGATTATACTATTAATCTGTAGAAAGAAGTGTAGAGTGATTTGAAGTTAAACGTAATTGAAGTATTTGACTGTGGACCCTAAACCATTGGGTCAAGTGATGACGTAATGATTGACTTTTATTGACCTCTCATAAAGTACTACAGGATGGGGGATAAAATATTTTCTATTGACCTTGTGAAATTTTACACACAGGTAAATGTCCATTGACCTAGTGACCAGATGACCTTTGAGCAAAATGTCATTGGTTAGTAAACTTTGTGGAGGAGTGTGAAGATGCCACCACATAAATGAGTCACGTTGATCATACGACGTAATCGGTAAAGGACTAGGATTGAAGTGTAAAGTATTTTATGTTTTTGACCTCGACCCCTAAATCATGGGTCATGTGACAAAGTCATAATTGACTTTTTTGTAGTGTGTATCAAGTTACTACAAGATGACAAGCATTAGTTTTGAGATTTGAGCTAATTCTAGATTTTTTTGATGGGTTACCGCTGTGACCCCTGTGACCCATCGTGACCTTTGACACCAGTCGGGTCATGTCACCAGTTTCTGTGCTGTACTTGTCCTTGTGGACCAGTTTTGGAAGCAATATGGATTTCCATGTCTGAGTATTAGCATGTTGGACAGAAGAAAGAAGAAAGAAAGAACGAAAGACAAAAAGAAAAGACACCGTACAGAAGAAAAACTCAGTTACGAGTTCCTCTGGATGTGTAAAAAGAGGGTTTGTTCTCCCCAACGTGGATATTTTCTGAAGGCGGAAGTCCTACGTCGGCATGTTGAGACAACTACGAGATATCATCCGTATTTGATCACGAATAATGCTCTTATGCGCGTTTACGACTTATTCAGTGTTGATAACATGATACCTTGTTTTGGATCACACCTGTTTTCCCTTAATCTGCCCGTCTTTGTATGGGTTATGTTTGTGTCGTTGTCGGTCCTTTTATTTATTTATGTATTCGGACATATTTGATAGAGGTAGACAAGATCAGTGAACGAAGCACTGCTTCAAAAAGGTCCTCTCAGACAATATAAAAACAATCAAAGATACAATATTAAAAATTCAAATATATGCAGTAAAGTCATAAATTACAAATTACACTGTAAAAGATAAAATTACATGTTAAAAACGACATTATAGTTACAAGTACTGTATGCTTACATCTAAATTAAAATTAATATATAACAACACTATTATCAAGGGTGTAAACATATATATAAACCACGTAGCAAATACATCATTAAAGCCATAGATACATAAAATGACCACTTGTATAGTGCAAGCAAAACATTTGCCAAAATTTAAAATTATTCAAAAAATCTCTGACAATCTAGAAATTGAAAATCAGAGATTATTATGTATCAAGGAATACATTAATATATGTGGGCCAAAAAATGGTAAAACTTAAAATAACCTATTAAATAAATATGAGAATATGGAAAAAGCAATCGGTATAAAACCCCCCCCCCCCCAAAATTTTATTTTTGGGAGTTCTTTAAGGCGGGATTGAAAACAGGTAAATGGGCGAGTGTTGTAGGGTTTGAAAGGTTATTCCACAGCCGTGCACCCTAATTCCTGAAAGTGCGACCACCCCAATCAGTACTGCTACGTTCAATTCTGATATTAGTGAACTTTGTGAAGCGGTAACCATTGACTGGGGGTAGTAGAAATCTATGACGAATACTGTAAGACAGGTCACTAAGGGTGCAAGGACCGTGGAGGACACATATAGAAAAGTGTCAAAGTAAGTAATTTGCTCTTGCCGAACATTCATCCACTTGAGTTCATCATATCACTGACATGTTTATCACAGACTCTGCAGCCCAGGGTGAGTCTTGCGACATGATTTTGCATTATCTGGATCTTATTGACATATTCATTAGAACTGCGGGTACATATAGGAGATGAGTAATCATCTGAGAAAGAACAAGAGCATTATACAAAATATCCGAAGTTGATTTGCCAATAAACGGCCTAATCGACGAAGCATACCAGTTTTTGAGAGATCTTAGATGCAATCTCTCTTCAAATTGATATCCCATTTGAGGTACGGGTCCAAAACATAGACCAAGGTATTTAAACACAGGGACCTGTTCCAAACTTACATATGAAGCCTGATATCAATGGCCCGAGTTATGAATTTTATATGCGAACCAAAAAGCATAGTCTTTGTTTAGAGGCATGTGCCAGTGAGTTTGTTTGTGTGCATCCATCTTAACAAACCATTTAAAAAGTTCTCTATTAAGAACAGTGTTAACGTCGGCAACATTTCTGGAGTTGTGAGTGATAGCTGTGTCATCGAAACAGCACAATTTTGCCCTAGGATATGATACTTGGCAAATCAATTGATGAAAGATACAAATGAGTCATGGCCCAAGTATAGACCCTTGGGGTACACCACAACATATTTCATTGTAGTTGATAGACACTGTTTAGTACTGTACATTGCTGTCTACCTGTTAGATAATTAGAAAAAACCATGCCAACTCCACCTGAACACTAATGAGATAATTAGATAATAAAATTGATGGCAACGTATCAAGCCTTTGTAGGTCGAAAAACGGCACCAGTCAAAATACCTTTATCCATGTTCTTAAGGATGTAATCAGTAACATCAATAGCTGCTGTTAAGGTGGAATGCCTAGGCCTAAAGGCCGGACTGGGTGTTGGTAAGGAGGTTATGTGACATAAGTGGTTATATAGCTGGGTATGTATTGCTCTCTCAAGAAGTTTGAGCCCAAAATTGTTCCCTTTATTGATTATATCATAACAAGATGTTTCTCATTCCATTTTGTGTATACACTAGACTGTTGATTAAGACTATACCATGTTATATTTAGCATTAATTATTTCACCGATCATATGTTGTTGTAGTGACTCGTCCAAACACTCTGGTCATATTATCTAGCTTTTTGTGTTATATCTAACATGAATAATGTATGTTATCAACTATAATAAGATCATGAATGATAATTATGTCTAAAATACTCGGGTGTTGTATTCTCTATGCTTTGCATTTGTAGTTCTGACATGACATAAAGTTAAATATGAATGAATGAATGAAAGAATGAAATGAATGAATGAATGATGTGCGGCCGTGTTTGAAAAAGATCACAAACACGGCTCCATAAACTTCACATTCCGCAATCCTAAAGACAAAAGTCTATAACAAAGCTAAAAGAGTCATAACGCATTGTTAAAACGCTTTGCTTTATTAGCAATGCACCAATTGCATAAAAAAGCGTGCTTTTTTGCAGAAATAGCAACGCGTTCCTTAGCCAAACAATCAGAAAGGAAAATTAAAAGCGCGTTGCTAATTGAACGTACTTTTCGGAATTGGGTAGCTAAGCAACGGTTGTTTTTTCTGAAAGTACGAGTTGCTAGAAAGAAACGCATGTGAACCAATACGTTATTGACGGACATGTACAACAGTTGGGTTCTTCTAGTCTGCTAATCAAATCTTGAGGATTCAAGATTTCTATCAGGGGGGAAGAACGCCCGATGTTCGATACTAGAAATGGGATTTTCGAGGTTGCCAGGCTCCTGTGGAGCTCTATGGAAAAATCCCTAAATCGGCATTAATATGCCTGATTGATTCCTCCAAAACCGCTTATTGAATTCATTCAATTTTTGCCATACGGCAAAAAGACATTTAAATCAATGTTGTTCTGCGAACTTTTAGTTCGTAGAAGATATTTGAGAAAAATTTGAAAATTCAATTTTCGCGCCATTTCAAAAATCCCTAGGCTGCTGAGAACGTTATTTATTCAAATTTAGTCTCATTCTCATGTATATGGGATCCTACCACGTCTATTGACTCCACGAGGTCTGAGCACGAACGTATACAAACGCACACGAGACTACCGCTCGCACGCAACACAACATATACCCGACGTATTGACAGGATCTGGCTCATATCGCACCACATTTTGCTCAAATTTCCTTTCCAAGACCTGATTTGTCATAGTTGATCGCATTTTTTTTCCGCACAGTTATGACAGAAAAATGACCGTATCGTGAGCCTTTAACACCATAGAATCTATATAATGTTTACTGGGCATTTATATAGAGTGCTAATTTTCCGAGGGATGCCAAATAAATCCGACCTTCCACCCCTGATTTCTATCGTGACTCCTAGAAGCTACATCATAATGATTATATTAAGCATCACTTAATAAGAAAAAAAAAGTTTTTAATCAAATGAAAATCCAACATTCATACCTTTTTTCCGAAAAATTGGCTTTTGTCTATGCACTGTTTGGAAAGTGACAATTTTGCCCACTTGGGAGACTTTATGAAGACTTACTAGGTATGTTTGTGCCTTATTTCTTAGCTATGTAAAAGGTAGGACCATAGCTATCCAAATATTACCAAAAATTATAAGCATTGGGTGCTTTGTAACGGGACCTCCCTTGGTAAACCGTGGCAAAAAGGCAAAGTAAATCCACATCACCAAATCTTAAAAGGAGTGCTTTGCTCTTCCAACAGAAACGGTAAACACTATTAATCACTTTAAAACAGTATCGCACAAAAATAAAAGTAACTTTAAAATGGAATTGCTATATAATGCGTTGTTTACTGTTGTTACCACATTTTATACAGCCAATTATCTCAGCCAAGTTTCTCCAAGGACACCACATTTTTAAAGGTTTGTTTGAACTGTATTGAAATGGTATGATCAAAACCTATTGGACATTTTGTTTTATAGCTCCTTTCAGCGTTCCGCTTACAATTATTAGTTTATTTATAAACTTGAATGTTCCTCAAAGTAAGATGGTAATGGCAATTGTTTGTTCCACTGTGAATAAATGTCTGTTTTTGATTTGTCACAGAACATCATTTCGTCAAAATGTGTCACAAACCCTGCTTGTCAGTACATAAATAGACTTATTTTGATGTGCGTGAAATCCTTTCACGCCATAAAATGAAATAAACAAATAAACGAGGTGTGTACTCATTTTTCATGAACTACAAGTCATGATTTCCAATATCACGCTACAATGACGAATACAATGGTAACGAAAGAAAGGTGAGTTGTTACCATCACAGCGTGAAACTCGAGTCCACTCATGCAATATTTCTGTTGGCTTTGACCAGGAAGCTGCCCCTTTTTTATCTTATGGAAAGGAAAACTTTGACCCAATTTGATGGAAAACAAAACTTACCTGACCTGCATTCGATATAGTTGTTTTAAGTTTGCAAGTTGTATTTTAACAAATTTCAGATCTATTTTATTTCTATAAAAATGGTGTCAAATTGTTTGTCCTATACTCTACACCTGCGCTAAATTTAACATTTCATTGTACATTTCCAGAGCAAAACGTGTCTATAGGGATGGTCTTCGAAAAGAAGCCTTCGCCTATGAATTTCAACCGTTTTTGCCTGATCCCCGTTAAACTATTGTCCATTGATAGGACAAACTACAGTATTGTTTCAATAAACCTTTATAACTTGAAAAGGATGTTGCAATGCTTGCGGAACAAATTAACATAAATTGCATACTTTTTGACCGTGTATAAAATAGGCCCACATATTCAGTTTCCAGATCGTGACTTTTAAGACAAAATTCCATTAAAAGTAGAGGTGAGTAAATATTAAATTCAACTAGCCTAGTAGTCACTTCCGTTCATGAGTGTTCGTGATCGAGCTTTGAAAAAACGAGCTCAAACACTATTTAGCCATCGTATTATGTCAATAGTGTATGTTGGGATGAATTGTCTTAGCAATTTTTTTTTAAATCCAGATTAAATTCTGGTCATAGGCTTAGGAAGCGGGGGGGGGGGGAGTGGGAGGGCTGGGCCCCCAATATTTGTTTGTGGGCTTTTGTGGTGGGTCGAATACCTTGAGCCCTTCCACCAATTTTCTATAGTTTGTATAGGTTCCCACCTTTAGTTACGGCTACAGCCCTGATAAGGTTCAAGGTCATTCTGTGCTCAGATTTTGTTGAAACCGGTGTCAAATTATTGCCGTGGTCATAATGAAGCAGAGTATTAATTTCAGTTCTTTGGGTGGCAGCTCTGTATACAATTTGACAGAGCATGTAGACCATGTAGACCCTTGTAACATTTTGCCCACTAATTACGAAACCAAATGCCAAACATTGTAAAATAAGGCAAGACGAACAATTTGACACTAGTTTACCCCCGTGAACGTTTACGTTCAAGTTAAACGTAAACGTTCATGGGGGTAACGTTTACCCCCCATGAACGTTTACGTTTAACTTGAACCTTAATAGGGTTGTACCTGATTAACTTAAGGTCAGAACCTTGACAAACTATCCTTTTTTTAATCCTTATAATGAGACAAATACATTGGTGTACATTTAAACACAATTTGACCTAATTTCGAATTTACCCCTGTACTAATTTTTACCCCCTTATTTTACAAAGTTCCCCGCAATTCCCAAAATTCTGATTCAGCACCCTTGAAACTATAGAAACACATTTTCAAGCATTCTTCTCCAAACTTCTAGAATGGGATTCTCGTTTATAACCCTACTAGTAATGATATTGGGCGGTAGTTCTTAGGGTTGTTGACAGGCTTTGGTTTGGTTTCGGGAGTACGATGATAGTAGCCCTCCTCCAGATGTTGGGTACACTCTTAGAAAAAAAGGTGCGAAAGAGCTTCTAAACTTGTCCTCTGTATGGAACCCTGTAAGGTTTTTCAACGAACCAAAATAGTTCTTTAACTGCTGTATAGCACCTTTTATGGTTCTGTTAGGAAGCTTTTTGGGTTCTCAGATTTTAAGAACCATTTTTGAGGGTTCCATTCTTAAAGGTTCCATATAGAGGACAAAAAAGTTTCTAAGCCGTATTTCTTCTTAGAGTGCAAGGACTGGTTAGTGAGGCAACATGTGTAGAACTCCTGGAGCCATACAAGACATCTTGGGCCGCAGTGCATCAGGAACTCCGCTGGTATGTTATCATGGCAGGCCCCTGGGCCTTTCCACTCTTTAGTTGGCTGATAGCAGAGGTGAGCTCATCTAGTGAGAAGGGTGTTGAAAGTGAACTGTCCGGGGCTCGGCGAAGTTTGGTGATCTCTTTTTTTAACAGAGCGAGTATGATCCTTATCAATGTCTTTGAAAGGACCA
Organism: Ophioderma brevispina; assembly: GCA_023653785.1. Lineage (NCBI taxonomy): Eukaryota > Metazoa > Echinodermata > Ophiuroidea > Amphilepidida > Ophiodermatidae > Ophioderma > Ophioderma brevispina. The sequence continues at coordinate 58,467 of JAMKCH010085768.1, read as the reverse complement.
TTAGCGAGGAGTTGCTCAGCGAATCAGTTGGCAGTCACTGGACATTTCGATGGTTGGAAATTCTGCGGTGAGGCGGTTTATAGTCTTCCAGGCCTTCCTGCTGGAGTGAGTGAAGTCGATTCCCTGAACCGTCTCCTCCCAGCGCTCACGCCGTTTCGTGTCCAAGTAGTTTATCAATTCTGAAGGCTTGGATAACGTTTCTTCCCCGGGTTCAGAGTTCATGAAATCATTGTAAAGAGTATCACATTCCTCATCCCAGGATGGGATATAACTTCGACGACAGCCACGTGGGATGTGTCTTTCTTTGCTAATTAATAAAGATTTACACAATGCTGTGTAAGAATTGTCATGTTGGAGGAGATTGATGTCGGGAGGTTGGGTACTTCTGATTCCACCAGATTCTTAAACTGACCCCAGTCTGCCTTGCGGAAGTTCCACCTTTTCAATGGCTTTGTTGGTACAGGCTTAGCAAGGCTCTCCTGAGCGATCAGTGATGGTCTGTGTTGGGACTTCGAAAAGCGGTCGAGAACAGTACGGTGAACAGAGATGGTGTCCATGTTTGCAAATGCAAGGTCGGGATTTGTAGTTGTGTTCCACCTTCCAGAGTAGAAACTGTCTGGTTGCTTGGGGTCGTGCAAAAGTTGTAGGCCGGGTTTGGAAGCCCAGTCCTCTAGGGTGGCTCCGTCAGTGTTGGGATTCCTGTAGCCCCAGGTAATGCTATGACTGTTGAAGTCATCACATCATAATGTATTTGTTTTTATAATCCCACATTTGAAAATAATGAAAGCGTGGCTAAACAATTGGACGCTGGCGCTGACAGGAAAATTAATTCACATGGGGATTTGCCTCTCTGGCCTAATGCAGAAACTATTACCAAGCTAGTACTATGTCAATATGTTAAATGTAATATCAAGTATACCAGCTGCTTTAAGGTTGGATTCGGATTCCAAAATTTATCTGCCGTCTACTGCGAACAATTCATCAAATTACTTTTAACAAGTGTTTCGCAATGATCATGAGGAAACACCCCACACACTGTAATTACACAACGTTATTAGCATTATTTAGCTATTGATGAGTACTATCCAATATGTCCCTCGGGAAATTCACATATCGTCGGTTGTATTACATAGTGACGGATGTTAAACCAAATACGAATATCTGTTTCTGAGAAAATCGCATTTGAAAAATCGCGAACTCTAAAGCGCCCGTACACATCCCCACATACGATTCAAACAATCAATCCGATTAAGAAACGAAATTAACAACTGTAAATTTATTTTAGCTAATATTCATGAATTCTTACTTAATAAAATGGATGTAATACATTGGAAAAGTTAACCATCACATCCGTCACACCAAAATTTACGCAAATCGGCGATTATGTTCATGACATAGTGACGGATGTTGAATTTTCCCTATACTAAAGCGTTATTCAACATCCGGCATTATGGAAAACAACGATCGGCGTTTTCTGAACATCCGTCAATCCAACGTGCGTCATCGCGAATATACGCAATTTGGTTTATTACATAATGACGGATGTTGACTGGATTGCCGAGATTCACCGCTTTGAACTATAAATGCAATACAAATTTCTTCTAATATCCATATTTATAATAATTACATATTTTGCTTGTGTCAGTTATAAATTTAAGATAAGAATATTTACTAACAAACGTATTTAAAACGCCCTCGTGGGAAATCAAGTATACACTTCTTTGACAGAGGGTTCAACATCCGTCACTATGTAATACCATCTCTGTTATGCAACATACGTCAAAATTGCAAAATTTCTAATTAAGATTATTAATTAATGAAGTACTTGCAAGGTTCGGCTCTTGGCATGTTTGAAGATTTTGGTATTAGTACCATTCACCTGATTTTCAAAAAATGATAAAAATTCAACATCCGTCACTATGTAATGCACCCGACGATATGAAATTTAATGACTTAATTCCAAATTGCAATAACGTGTACAAATACCAACTTAAAATTATCCGCATTGAGTTATATTGGTACACGAAGCCTTTCTACGCAATGCGGGCTCCAAAGAGCCATACAATTATTTTTTTGATTACATCTACTCACGCTGAACCGAGATGCACAAACGAAAAGACTGTATACTCCATAGAATTCCAAACATGCGGTAATATCTTATGGGGAGTCGACGTATTTAGAAACATCATTGGTGTAATATTTTAAACGATGGATTTCGTGATCACTAACTTAAGAAAAGCCGTGGTTTAGTTCCTTAGATATCAAACACACGTCACATTTGAAGGCCATCGAGGATAAAACACAGTAACTGACATATCAAGTTAACAAAAGAACGTACCAAGGAATGTTACACAGATATTCCAATTTCAGTCATGTCTAACCCTTCAGCGATATGTTTCCTTTGAGTTTCAATTTCTCTTCATAAACGTGAAATTAAATCAGCAAGGTTCATACTATTCAATCCCCGTATGATTTACAGACTTGTGACCCGATATGAGGGTTTGCGATCGAAAAATATTTGCTTGCTTTATCATCCAGTATATCATGTTACAATTCGATTTTCACACTTCAAAGAGATCTATTTTGAAAAAAGGTGTTTACGTATCATTTTCCTACGCAACGGCAAGCTGATAAAAGCACGTAATATAGAGAAATATGTCGACCAATATGATACATAATCCAGATGATGGCATGCAATCTTCATGATGCCTTTTTTAAATGAACTTTTAAATAGAACTTTTTTTAACTCAACGTAAAGGTTATGGAAGCATTTTCAAGTGGTTTTATCTTACGAAGATTGCGTTTTAATAAGTAGTATATTTTCAGTTACATATTTCTCGGGGCGTTGGCATATAATTGCCACAAAAGCAGACAAAACGGTAGGTTAGGTATCAATCACCTTTTCTGGTGCATTTTAATTTTACTTTAAGATAGTATCGAGTAAGCTTCAATGAACTATACTTTTTTTCTATTAAGAACCATTAAATTAATTTCTGATCCACCCACGGCAGTACGTACCGAACATAGCTGAAATGTAATATAATTCCGAATTTCCGATATCATATCATGTACCATAATCGGCATGTTTGATATCGATATTTCATTGAATTTTCCGAAATCGTTCCTAAATTTATCAACATAAATAAATATAATGTCATGAACATGAACAAAAATGACGATGACCAAATATTGGAGAGCGAATTCTCGGTATTTCTTTACTCCTTTGAAAGCTATGTGGATCTTATCACAGATTTTAAAATCTTCATGATTTATATTTCATGATGTCAAAGCCTGGGATTGAAAAACAACACTGCTTGAAATTTGCCGAAGCTTCAATCGTCCACTATAACAAATCTAACAAATCTATCTAAGCCGGGCCCGTCTTCCTTTTGGGTTTTATACTTGGTCCAATATTTTATCTATTAGCATTTGGTAGATGGCAGTACATTAACCCTCTTGTACCGAAGGGGGGGGGGGGGGTGGTTACCACCCCTTCAGGTTTTTCCCGGCTTGCGAAAACCCGCCTTTTAGGTGGTTGACCAAATTAGTTCATGTCATTGTCACTTGACATTTTCCTCTCCTTTCATCTCAAAAACCAAAGCCCCACCTGGTATGGGTAAGATACAGTGTTATCCCAAACTGATGGTTTAGAGAAGTATCAACATGTCTAGCACAACACAGAAACATCATAGGCACTTGAGGCCTGGGACTCATAGATAGCTATGTCCTCCTCTTTCCCCATTGATACCAAAATGAGTACCAACATGCCTAGCAATACGTCACAATGACGTCATAAAGTTCGCATGTTAGCAAATTCTCAATTTCCATAGACACACATAGGGGAAAATTCAATTTTCGCCAAAATTTAGGAATTCCGATTCATATGCGGTTTTTTGCTCTACTTATCATGGGAAATGACTAGTGATACAAATGAGAGGCATTTATTGCTATAAAATGTTTGGAGTCGCAAAAAATTGCGAAATATCAATTTTCCACCCTATATTCAGTATTTTAATATTTTGCTCAACATATGACGTTGAAAATCTAAGCTACCCTGTGGTACCAAATTTACACGAATCGGAAGTTCAGTAACGAAAATCACAGGGGAGGGGTGGTAACCACCCCTTCGGGAATTTTGTTACAAAAAATGGCTCAGGTAGACGAGGGTTAACTGTTGGGCTGCTGTCATGGTTAAATTGATCGCATCAGGACTCCCGTAATATAAAATTTTGCTTTGCCCACTCTGGGTGGGACGTCATTATGACGACATTCCAGGTATGCTTGTACTCGTTTTGTTATCAATATATGGAAACGGGGAGGACAATAACTATGCAAATAGTACCAGCATTATAAATATTGGGTGCTCTATAGCGGGAGAACCCCTCTTGTAAAGGCTTGGTAAGAGGAGGGTTAAGTAAGTCCACATCACTAAATCTTAAAAGAAGTACTTTGCTCTTTCAACAGAAACGGTAAACACTAATAATCACTTCAAAATCTTGCACGAATATAGGCAATTTTTAGATGGAAATGCTGTATAATGCGTTACTTCCTTTTGGCATCCCATTTTACACAACCAGTTATCTCAGCCATGTTTCTCCAAAGACACCACATTTAAAGGTTTAAGCGGTATAATGGTATATATAATCGAACGCTATTGCACATTTTGTTTTATAGCTCCTTTCAGCGTTCCGCTTACAACTATTAGTTTATTTATAAACTTGAATGTTCTTCAAAATAACATGGTAATGAACACTTTGAATAATTGTCTGTTTTTGATTTGTCATAGAACATCAATTCATCACAATGTGTCACAAACTCTGCTAGTCAGTACAGAATAGATTTCAGTTGGATCATTTGAAGCAATTCCGTGACTGGAGAGCAGAGCATAATTTCTCACTGGATTTGTCGTCTATGAAGGGTAATGAACAAAATTCTTATATAATGGGTCAAAATTAAAAAATGCTTTTTATCTTAGCGAAAGGAAACAGGAAAACTTGACCCAAATTTTATGGCATAACAAAACTACCTTACCTGCATTTCGTAGGGTCTGCAGGGAGATTTTTTTTCAACAAACCTCAGATCTAATCTTTTTTAAATTTTGTTAATAGCAGCTGTTGGAGTCTGGACCCCCTGGTATTTATTTATACACCAGTGACGTTACCAGAGATTGCTGACCTAAGTTGAAAAAGAATCTTGCTTCTCTCCAGTCAAACGAATTCTCACTTCCTCTTTGAGCGAAGAGCATTCATACCCGGGGCATTCATACAAATCTGGGGACTTTTATAGACAACGTTCACATAGGAATCCCCCCCCAAAAATTTCAAAGTGATCAATTGAATTTTGTTTGCCATGCTCCAAGGATTAAAATCATGTATTTGCTTTTCTTACTGAGAAAAAGTTCCCACATCATAACTGCACAAAGAAGGTCATACCTAGGATGCGAATAAGTTAAGAGATTCTATAAAAAGGACGAACTTGCTTGTCCTAAAGCTACACTGCCGCTAATTTTGACCTTTCATTCGTACATTTTTGAGCAAAAACTTGTGAATATATGGTATATTAGGGATGGTCTTCCGAAGGAAGCTTTAGTTATGAATGCAACCGCACTGTTAAAATATTCATTAAAAAACGTCGTTTTACTGGCAGCTGACCTCGCAAACAAATAAAAGGTTTTTTTTTACAGTTATTTGCATGTTTCGAGTCCGCGATAAGGATAACAGTTCAAACGACGCGTGCTTTTGCAGTTTTTTGCATCGTTTCGCAGTCCCGGATGACAGCTAAAACGATTGTGTTTGTTCTTTTAAGAAGATTTAAAAAGTGCGTTTTGCCTAGCCGTTTTAAATATTGTCCACGTGATAGGGCCAACTATTATTTCAATAAACCCCGCAATAACTTTTAAACTTGACAAGCATGTTGCAGTGGTTGCGGAACAAATTAACATAATTAGAATACCTTTAATTTTGACCATGTACAAAAATTTCCCCCCATATTCAGTTTAAATGTTCCCACCGTTTTCAGTTTGGACTTTTAACAAGTAGAGGTGAGTAAATATTAAATTTCACTAGCCTAATAGTCCGGCCCGTTCATGAGTGTTACGTGGATCAAGTTCGCTTTGAATGAGCGAATTCAAACACAAGTTAGCCATCGTGGTATGTTCAATAGTGTATGTTGCGATGAATTGTCTTAGGCCAAACTTTTTTTAAAATCCAGATAAATTTCGGACAGCGGGGGCATCGAATACCTTGAGCCAACCCCAATAATTTAAACATTTTTTACTAAAACATTCAATATTTTTCTGGATAATAAAAAAATTCAAGTGCCTAGGGGGGTCATAGTACACAAGATTGTTTGTCGGCGATTTCTCAATCGTGAAAAATATTGTCGAACTCTAATAATTTTTGTAATTGTGTAAAACGTATCAATGCGCTTCTTTCAATAAAAAAACCTAGACAATTACGACGCCCCACAAAAAATAATAAGAAGGTAAAAAATAAATGGTAATGTTTGGGGTAAATATATGTAAATTGTTCTTCTAGAGCCAGAAGATATACACATCAAAATGATTTTGCAATGTGTATGCGTGGAAGCAGGGTCCGAAAAACATCATGTGGGTACTTTTGGAGCGATTTTGACGATTTCTAAAACAATGATTTGCCCCTAATTTCCAGACGACAAAAACCGGAACTCATTTATATTGCAATTTAGGCCTTGTCTTCTTACCCCCTCAAAGGTGGTATGAGTGTCATTTGAAAATTCCTGCGGGGAAAGTGGTTCCCTTAGGGGGGGTCCATGGATTCCCCCTCGGCACCAACGTGAGTTGAAACACCTTAGGCACTTAAGTGTTCAGTGTTATTTTATCACCTATAGTAAAAGAGCAGTGTGGAAGGCTAGAAACAAAAAAAATATGATAGTATCGTAGCTTTATGTGGTGTTATTCACAAAATGGCCAACAGGACTCAACGGGAGGAGTAAGCAGCAATGTCTTTACCAATTTTATTACATTTAATAACGTATGGTAAAAGAATCAAAGAAAGGGTACTCAACAAATTGGTATGTGCTATATCTCTTTCATCAACGTTGCATTGTTCATCTCTTTTGTTAACTTTGACCGATTTTAGCGATAAATTTTTGGGCCAAATAAGTAACAGGGGAATATTTTTCATGCAACTTGTTTTGGGGCCCGTTCAAAATTCGTTGGAGGGAAATACCATGGCAACTTGAAATTGTTTGCCTCTCTGGCGGGACGACCTGTGAATTTTGCCCACACTGGATCCATTGCCTCGGTACGCCACAAATTTAGGTTCCTGGTAGACGCCAACAAGTCCTTTTATGACCATATCATTTTGACGTTTTCCAAAGTCTATATAATATTAAGAGGCTGTATGCCCATGATCTCATCTGCAGATGTTTCACAGCCAGATCAGCTAAATAAGTCATTGTCATGACGTTTCCATTTGAGCCAATGGTGACATCAACCACGTATCTCGGTACTCGCTCTGTTTCGGGGGCAATTCATTCCACATTTTCCCTTTGTCAACCTCAATCTTTATGTAGGTGGTAGGATTGACTTTAGATGTCAAACCCGCCCCCAAAAAAAATCCACAAAAGGTGCCACTTTTACTGATTTTTTAATAAAAAAGGTCCACAATTTAGAAACTATTTGACAAGAAAGTCACTTTTTGGTGATAACATGTTCAAAGGTCCAAAAAACGACCATGGTGGGGGGGGGGGGGGGGCGGGGGGGTGGGGTTAGGTCCACTTTTACCCAAACATGTCACTTTTCGAACAAAGGTCGAATAAATCCTGCGTACGGCCTTGTGCAAACCTGCGTTTAAACATCTTATCTGTCCTCCCACAGTAATAAACATGGCGGCAAAAGTGATAACTGTGTTGGCAAAAAGACAAGCTTCAAATGAATTGCTTGTACGAACACAAATGCGTTACGAAATGATGGTTTTAGGAACACTTTTCATGGATTAACTATCTATCTAGCACTTACTTTATATGAAACTTAGTAATTACTTTTGCTAAAATTGTCCAGCTGTTTGCTTAAAATGGCTTAGTGTTACGTATAAAGAATGAAGTAAGTTGTCATCTGGCCTTAAAGGAAATATGTCAAGATTTTTTCAAGCTCAGTTTGACTTACATTCATAAATATATGTACTACATCACGTCATTCCCTAAAAAATTCCAATTTGATGTGAAATAACAAAAATAGAGGCTTTTAATTTTTGCTTTTTTTGACAGTACGAAGAAAACTGGGCGGATTTTTCGCCATGCGTCATTGATCAAAGCGCCTAACTCGTGACGTCAAAGTGATGACCAAAACATCGTGTTTACTTGAATTGTTATTGCTGACACGTAATATTGATGGCTTAATGTAAAGTAATAATAAAATTATAAAAAAGTATACAGATGACATATTTTTGTTTCATTCGTTGTGTTTAATTATTATTGAAGGTGGCACACTGCGATATGATTGTGCACAACTACGTAAATTCTTTGATGGTCATCACTTTGACGTCACCATTTGCCTGCGAATTCGATTTGACGGAATCGTTTTTCGAGTAAGCTATTGGGCGGGAAATTAAAAGGGCAAAAAACTCAACAAATGTGGACAATTTTCAAAACTTATTTGATTTATATGTAATCTACGTACTGAGTTTCCATCCAGACAAATTTTCCAAATATTCAGAATCATGAAATATTTCCTTTAACATCCCCCGTATTTAGAGTCTATTTTCGCGGTCATTGTGCTTCATACAGTCGTTCACGTTTCAAAGCAGATGCTATTACAAATTATGCTCTTGATACTAAGCTAACACGTGAATCAGGCTGGTCTCGTAAATCGTCCACCATTACTGAATGTGAGCGCATTCACTCCTCTTTGACTTCTACCTTGGAAAGTAATTTTCAATGGAACGCTTTTAAATCAAACATAAATAAGTCTCTCAGATCGGAAAATGATTTATATTGGAAATCTGTCGTTGAGCCGCTTCTTATACAAGGGGAGACTGCAAAAATCCTGGAAAAGGAGAAAATGGATCTCACATGGAAATCTATCATTTATAATCTTCCAAAAGGTGTCCTTAAATTTGCTATTAACGCGGCTATTGATAGTTTACCATCTTTTACCAATTTGAAACTATGGGGGAAGCGGCTCGGTGACAGATGTTCTCTTTGTAATAACAGAGGTACTTTGCATCATATCTTAAACAACTGCAACATGATGTTGAATCGATACCTCTGGCGGCATAACAATGTCCTGAAGATTATACTTGATTTTTTTTCAGCACAGCGTTTTGTATCGCGACAAGAGAAAGATTCGAATATTTTTTCCGATCTAAAGGGTTTTACTTGTATGTGGCGGAACTATTCCACCGTCAATTATTTCAACCTCGCAAAAGCCTGATATTGTTATCATCCAAAACGATTACCATCATTGAGTTGACCATCCCCTTTGAGACAAATATCGATGCGGCCCATACTAGAAAGGTAGACAAATACGCCTCTCTTATTAACGACATTAGGGACGCCGGGTACCAATGTTCTTCCATTATGATTGAAATTGGTTCGAGAGGGCTGGTTACCAAGGCTAACAAAATCAGGCTTGAAGGCATTATTAAAAAACTGAAATGCGACCTCAAATATGTTAAACTCAGGGATGATCTTACTAAGTCTGTCCTTGCCTCTTCCTATTCAATATTCTGTGCCCGAAAAGAAACTCAATGGAACTTAGATGATGTCAGTGATTTTTAATTGATTTAAAAAAAATATTCTTTTTAGATTTAAGAAAATTTGTCCAGTGCTGGTCACTGTTTCAGTGCATTCGGTGTATTTATCACAATTTTTATAGTTTATATTTTCGCATTGTATTGTAATTAATAATGATTTTGCTTGTTGTTGTATTGTCTGGCGTCCCCACCCTTGCCCATTGGTCAGTAAAGGCCATGGTTGTCTTGGGGTTTATGTGCATTCTTTATGATGTTTGATGTTTTTAATAAAGATGATTGAATAAACGAGCTAAAAACAATATGAAAATTGGTATTATATAAACTCATAACTAAATATGGAGGTTTCGACAAATTATGGTACACCTACTTACTGAGCAAGTTGAAAGTTGCAACACTTGTCGGCTAAAGGACATCGCCGGATAAGTAATGAAGGGCGCCTAGATAGTTTTAATGAGAGCGACGAACTGAAACATCCGATTTTAAAGGGATATGTTCAAGTTTAACTTTTGCGGTTTTCAAAAAATCCCAAGTACACTAAATTCTCGGTTTTATGTAAAAAAGTGATAAGACAGGCGTCACATGGTAATAAAATTTCGACTATGAACCTCTTTCCTCCTAAAGAACCACAAGAGCCGCTTTGCAAGAAGTTCGCTGTCTTGTATTATTACCAATATATATGAGTGGCATTATGGTTCTTGGTGGGAAGACCTCATTTTTGCAGTTTTGTTCTGGGGGGGGGGGGGGCTAAAAACTAAATGGAATTGCCAAAAACAACAACAACCTATTACATACATACCACATCACTATTTGGTAAGGCATGCTAATCTACCAAGGGCTCAGTTCAGTAGCATTGGATGCCACATGTTAACAACAGCTGACCATGCATGCCCTGGGTATCATAAATCATACTTAAATACAGGTGGTGTATTTGCTCAATACAGAAATGGAGGCATGCTCTAAGCTTTGCTTTTTCCAGAGAGCATGCCCTTGAAGTTTCTCAGAATGTTCTCATTTTTTCTTGATACAAGTGTATTTTGGGGATAAAAATCACCTTGCGTACATGATAAAATAATTGTAAAACACTATCTCAAAATTGATGGTGAAATGTAACTATGATGATTATACAGGGCCTCCTTCTCTCCTTATCCGGCGATGTCCTTTACACCTAGGAAAACAGTGAGGTTTGTCAATTTTAGCTTGTAATGAAGTTCTAGTTCTTTATGCAGTTGTCATCAACTTTGTAAATGACTTCAAATATCTTGGTCAATGATAGCTTCTTCATAAAGTGGCATACGGAGGAGAGGTCGCTGGCATGAGAAACATGCATGTTATTATTTTATTCCATATATGCTAGAAAATAATGTTAAAGGTAGCTATTGATGTATGACAATCTGAATTTTTCATTTGCTAACCGAAATTTTATAGAACCCCACCTATCTGCAATTATCAGATGATATCGTTGATATTTGAGCTATCAACAGCCGGTCGCCGGAGCAGTGGTTTATGGCGGTTAAACTGCGATTCATTGTTTAGGACAATAGGAAACCGGTACCAGCCGAAAAGAACCGGGAGGAACCGACTTGCAACCGGTGGTTGAGTTTTGAAGTGCCACTTAAAGGTCCCAGGAAATGCAAATAGAGTTGATGTGGTTTGTGTCAAGTCTACAAGGAGGGACGAGAAAGCATTCAATATTTGGGTTGGTGATGACATCATTAGTGAAACTATTAATTTTTCAGAGAGTAATAGAAAATTTCAGGTGACTGGTGTGAATCTATTCATGACACTGACTGAAAATCAATAGTTTCACTAATGATGTCACTGGTAGTGTATTCTTTTTTCTGGTCCTGTTTATTGGAATGGAATATCCTGTAAATATTTGGAGTAGGTTTATCATCTCATTTCCTGGGACCTTTAAGATAACATACAGTTCTACAACTTGAATGTTATTATAATAACTTCAGCATGTTCAGATTAATGCCTGCATGCTTATGACGATGTATGGTGTGCGTTTGTGAGTGTTTTGTGTGATATGAGTTTTGTGTGAAGTGTGTTTTGTGTGATGTGAGTTGTTGTTTGTAAGTTTGTAACATTTTTTGAGTGTGTTTTTTGTTTGAATTGTATTTTTATATTGTATCTTTTTACTAGTGGGTACATCATTTTACAGGCATTTTGCTTCCTGCTGTACCTCCTCCATCTTTGTGTGTTATATGTCGTTTGTTATTATCTTGATGGAAATAAATTTGATTGATTGATTGATAATATTTTGAACTGAGAAGAAAACATTATTTTCCTTCCATAGATGCTCAAGTGAACAATTTATGGACCTTCTATTCTGTTTTTGATAAAAAGTTACTTTAGCGGAAATATTAGAATTCATATAGATTATCGATAGGTCTTTATGAAATGGCTGGTAGGAAAGAGTTTCGCAGATAGCACTCTGTTGGAAGCGGAAAATTAGCTCCGGATATAAAATCAAAGAAAAGAAAGGAAACCAATCACCATCACATTATACGTCGACGTCATAGAGACAAAGAGTGTTTATACAGACAGATACAGACAGCGTTTCAGTCATGTTTGCATGTATAGGCGTATGTTAAGATTATATCCTACATAAAACATTGGTCACTACACGTGTGTTTGTGTTTTTATGACTTTGTGTTTTCATAACATTGTGTCTCTATGACCTTATGTTTCTAACATTGTAACTATATTATTTTAGAGATACTAAGACAAGGATGAATAAAAAAACTCCACCGTCGGTTTACTGGCAGTTCAGTGCGGTTGACCCGCTTGCCATTGTATAGAATAAAGGAAACGTACTTCAACCGCATAGAACCAGGCGGAACCGTCAGTTAACCGGCGGATAAGTTTTTAAACCACCTTAAGTATTTTATACAAACGACGATGAACACAGTGGTCCCATTTTTTAGTTCCTAGGGATCAGAATGTGTGGGGTTGGTGTTCTTGACAGCAATAAGAACACGACCTCCTTGTGTGCCATTGAATTATACACTTATCTACAGACCTAGGTTTGCATCAGGCCAGACACCAGGTTCAATTGAAGGAGTACATCTTTGTTGGCAAAATCCAGCCAGATGAAAGTATAACCTGGTGCGCGTGTTGTCTATTTGTCAATGTGTCAAGGAAAATAACTTGCGCGTGTTTTACTTTTCGTGATTTTGCAACTGAAAATTAAAGGCGTGGGTGCAATCAATTGCAAACCCTTGCCTTTTTCTTTCCATGGAATTGTTACTGGTTTCGAATTATATTGGATCTAAACATAATGTTTAAAGGGAGATGACCCGGTTTAATTATATAAGTTTCCATCTGGAGTGAATGACCTTGGCCCAATACCCTCATCTGTTTCACGTCGATCTTTCAAACCGTTTTCATATGCGAGCTAAAAACGCGATTTTTTTAACTGAGGGGCATTTCGTGATCCCCCGACTTATGTAAATATTGTTTTTATATCTTCTGAACCGATTGACTTAGTATAGTATGTGTGCCTAATTTTACGTACAAATTCGATATGCTCTTGAAGAAATTCATTATTTTGTATTTGCAGAGAAGGGTAATTTTGAAAGACCCATATTTGCAGGAGAAACATGTCACACACCACCAAAATGACGAGCTTCCCCCGAACACCAACCCCTTTACGCCACTGATTGACCCCGGCCGTAAAAAATAACCCTTATTATTTTTTTTCTTTTGTACATGGATGACATGTAATAGAAATGTACCCCGGGGTATATAAATTCAAACATATTAGTCAGTAGCACATTCATCTACATTGGTAGCTTTCAATTAGTTGTCTTAGCGTCAGTGTGCGCGCCGTGTCCATGCGGTGGACACAAAGGTGTGGGCCGAAACCAGCAATCACCCCACATAATGTCATAATGTATTCGAATGAAACGAAGCAAATACTGCACGACACGATTTGAGCAAGATTGCAAGAGCCTAATTCAATCAGATTTTCTGATTATGCAGATGGAACACTTCCGATGAGCAAAATTAAATTATTCAAATCATTGCGTTTAAACTAAGTAAGTAAAAGGCATCGGACCAAAACCAGGTTAAAGATATCGTTTTATGCCCGCTTAAACAGATGCAATAATAAAGCAAGGTAAATGAGTGTAATGTTTTGGGTTAGGTATGCACCTGCTTTAGCCGAATAGAAACACAATTTGGGTGATGCTGCAAGGTAGAATGAGCAAGTATTAAATGAGTAAATATTTTAATTGGATAACCAATTATTTTCACAATAAATATTGATTATGTTGCTAATGGTGAAAATACGCATTATAGTGTCCATGGAAATACCCGCCCTCCGCCCCGCCGCCCCCTTGGTTACGCCACTGATATTGACAAAACGAACAGAGACATATTCCTGAGTAATATTTCTATTGCGCGGGCCCTGGATGTCGTCTTTTCCCATGATGCATCGGGTAAACATTGCCTCTCCAAGGCAACCGTTGGCGGTGCACCGTATTGGCAAATAACGACGTGATTGAATGAACTCAAAATTATAGCAGGGGGTAGGACATTCCAAACTTACAGCAACAGCGAATTCCAACTGCATCACTTTCGTGTGCTAGTCTGTTTCAAAGACTTAACGGAGGAGGGCGCCCTTACCATATCGAACGGTACACACAGACTTGACTACAAGACTAGGCCTGGTCAAGAATATTAAATCTAAATGACCCGTTTATTGGAAATTACACTATTTTGCAGGCGGGGTTATTCCACTAACCACGCCGGATTTTGAGTCATATATTTTTCCTAAATTATCAGTTGATATTACTAAGATCTTTTGTAACAAAGGTTTAGAATGATTTTGGAATGTCACTGTACCGAAAAAGGAACTGTCAATAGTAAATGCACGTAGCAGCTCCCCAAAATTACCGTTTGGAAATCACTACTGCCCAAATGAGCAGATCGTTCCTACCCCCCCTGAAAATAAATAGTTGCTCGACCTCCGATTGGCGCGATGAAATCCGAAGGTAAGAATATATCTCGACCTTTTTGTCTAAGCTGCAAGTTGGCAGCATTTTGAGCTTTAGCAATTTTTCACGTACATTGGTTTAGAATCCCCGGGCTTTACGAATCGTGGATCATAATTATGATAAGGATATAAAAGGCGGTAGTACACCTGCATAGACCATGAAAGCATAAGGTTTCCATGGATGCGGAAGTCCCGTGGTGGTTTCGTTTGCCGAAACCTGATATTATCTTCCTGATTCACGCACTTGTTTGATGTTAAATATTGCTCTATTTTTAGCTTGTGATCAACGCACAGATACACTTTTGGTAAAGTTATCGACTGACGCTTGAACAACGTATGTGTAGAACTATACGCGTTTAAAAATCAATACTAGTATAATAACTTTTTGCCTTCAAACTAATACGTAAATTTTGCACATAATAAGTTGAAATCATAAGAAGTCTAGGACTAGGCGGTTCATGTGAAATTAGTATTTTCATCCTTGTGTTTCGTTACAATGTTATTTCAATTGTTGTAATCGTACAAAACGGTCCGTTGGAGAACAAATCCAAAGATGTTTTATTTTTCTTTTTAGCCAATTCAACGTATAAATAACAATTACGTCCCACAACTACATCGTTTTGTGACGCGTTTGCACATACGTCATCCGTGAAAACGGCAAAATAGGAACTCTACCGTGAACTGAAAAAATAAGTCGCAAAACTACGCTAAATATGTGATACGGCGAATACTTCCCAAAATGCAGATTACCATGGCCAGTATGCATAAAAAGTAGTAATACTATTTACTTAAAAATGTAAGTATTTAGTCAATGTAGTTGCATAAAATGTAGTAGAAGCTTTTATAACAGCTTTATACTAGATTTGATCAACAACCTTTACTTGAAAAGTAGTAAATACCTCCAGTGATATGCATAAAACCAATTTTATAGAGTGGTCCTAGTAGATGCTTGAAAATTCCAAGGTAGCTACAGAGATACCTTGGCCGTATATAAACATAGGTGTCATACAATAAACAACCTACATTGCCACAAAATGGCTATAAAGATCAGAGTTACACGTATTATGCATTCTGTGCTCATTTATTGTTATGGAATTACAGGAAAGGTTATTAATTCAAATCTTTGTGAGGTTGGTCCTCACATACATGCACAAGCATACCAAAAAAGAACATAATTGCAATACAGCGTGGGCCAGATGAAAAAGTCTGTGAGATAACTGGTGAAGCATATCTCAGGACCAATTATATTATTTGAATGGCCTTTTGTGCAAAGGGTTCTAAGTCTGACCACAAGGATTTACTGAATTCATAGTTAAACATAATTTACACAAAAGTAGGTCGTGATTTTTCTGTAAAATAAGGAATTTAAACTGATTTGCACATTAAAGCTGCTGAATAGAGCAGAACTTTAGTCGTTAAAACCAAGCTTAGATATAAATTTGATAGAACAGTATAGGAAGAAATTTATAGCATAGGCGTGGGTGCAATCAATTGCAAAACCTTGACTTTTTCTTTTAATGGAATGTACTGGTTTCGAATTATTTTGGATATAAACATAATGTGTAAAGGGGATGACCCAATATAAATCTATAAGTTTCCATAGGATTGAATGACCTTGGCCAATACCCTCATCTGTTAAGTTTCACGTCGATCTTTCCAACCGTTTTCATATGCGAGCTAAAAAACGCGATTTTTTTTAACTGAGGGGGCTTGTGATCCCCGACTTATGTAAATATTGTTTTATTAAGCTTCTGAACGATTGACTTAGTATAGATGTGTGCCTAATTAGTACAATTCGATATGCTCTGAAGGAAATCATTATTTTGTATTGCAGAGAAGGGCAATTTTGAAAGTACCCATAATTTGCAGGAGAAACATGTCACACACCACCAAAATGACGAGCTTCCCCCGAACACCAACCCCTACGCCACTGATGACCCCTGGCCGTAAAACACAACCCTTATTTTTTTTTTTGTGGGTACATGGATGACATGTAATACAAATGCACCCCGGGGTATATAACTTCAAATCAAGTCAGTCAGTAGGCACATCATCTACATTGGTAGCTTTCAATTAGTGTCTTGCGTCAGTGTGCGCGCCGTGTCCATGCGGTGGACACAAAGGTGTGCGGCCGAAACACAACAATCCCCCCAAACCCCACATAATTCATAATGTAGTCGAATGAAACGAAGCAATACTGACGACACGATTTTTGAGCAAGATTGCAAGGAGCCTATTAATCAGATTTGCGATTCACCTGCAGATGGAACAACTTCCGATGAGCAAAAGTTACAATTATTCAAATCATTTGCGTTTAAACTAAGTAAGTAAAATGCATCGACCAAAACCAGGTTAAAAAGGATATCGTTTTATGCCCGCTTAAACAGATGTATATAAAGCAAGGTAAATGAGTGTAGTTTTTGGGTTAGTATGCACCTGCTTTAGACAAATAGAAACACATTGGGTGTGATGCTGCAAGGTAGAATGAGCAAGTATTAAATGAGTTAAATTTTTTAATGGATAACCAAGTATTTTCAAATAAATATGAGGTAGGTTTGCTAATGCGTGAACTGCATTATAGTGTCCTGAAGTACCCGCCCTCCCCCCCCCGCTCCCTTGGTTACGCACTGTATTGACAAAAACGAAACAGAGAATATTCCGGAGTAAATTTCTATTGCGCGGGCCATGGTAGTCGTCTTTTCCAATGATGAATCGGGAAACATTGCCTCTCCAAGGCAACCGTGTCGGTGCACCGTATTGCAAATAACGACGTGATTGAATGAACTCAAAATATAGAGTGGGTAGGACATACCAACTAACAGCAACCGCGAATTTCAAAAACTGCAGCAACTTCTGGGTGTAGTCTTTGTTTTCAAGACTTAACGGTAGGAGGGCGTGCCCTAGCTATCGAAACGGTTACACACAGGACCTTGACTAAAGACTCGGCCTGGTCAAGAATAAAAATCTAAATGACCGTTATTGAAATTACCACATTTTGCAGCGGGGTTAATCCACGAACCACGGACGGATTTGAGTCAATATTTTTTCCCTAAATTATCATGTTTACTAAGATTTTTGAACAAAGGTTTTAAGAGATGATTTCTTAATGTCACTGGGACCGAGACTTACCCTAGTAATGCAGTAGCAATCCCCAAATTACCGTGGGAAATCACTATCCCAAATCGAGCAGATGTGTCCTACCCCCCTATATAGGTTGCTCGACCTCCGATGGCGCGATGAAATCCAAAGGGAAGAAATATATCTCGACCTTTTTGTCTAAGCTGCAAGGGTGGAGATTTTAGGCTCAGCAATTGTAAGTAGCACTGCTTTAGAATCCCCGGGCTTTAAGATCTTGGTCAAATAATTATGATAAGGATAAGGAAAAGGCGGTAGTAGACCTGCATAGACCATGAAAGAATAAGGTGTCCCATGAGATGCGGAAGTCCCGTTGGTTTCGTGCCGAAACCTGATATGATCTTTCTTATTCAACGACTTGTTTGATTGTGTAAAATAGTGCTCTATTTTACTTGTGTCAACTGCAAAGATTACCACTTTGGTAAAGTTATCGAATGACGCTGAACAAAACGATTGTATAGACTATTACGCGTTTAAAATCAATTACTAGTTATAATATACTTTGTTGCCTTCAATACTAATAAGTAAATTGTGCACAGAATCAAGGGAATAGATAGAAGAAAGGCAGGACGAGGAGGGGGAAGTTGTGGAAAGAAGATAGAGTATGGCGCGTGTTGTGGTCGGGGTCAAGTGAGGGCAGGGGGGAGAAGGTACAAAACGGCAGGGGGAGTAACAAAGGCCAAAGAGGGGGGAGGGGCTGGGGGACCAAGTAACAAAGTCAAATAACAAATACGTCCCACAACAAATACCTCGTTTTGTGACGCGCTTTGACACAATAAGTCACTGTGCAAAACGGCCAAAAAGTAACTCTACCGTGAACTGAGATATACGTCGCACAAATACGAACATATGTGAAACGGCGAAACTTCCTCAAATTGCAGATACCATGGCCCGTATGCTAAAAAGTAGTAATACTATTACTTAAAAATGTAAGTATTTCTTCAATGTATATGCATAAAAATGTAGTAGAAGCTTTTACTAACAGCTTTACTACTAGCATTGCTCAACACCCTTTTACTTGAAAAGTAGTAACTCCATTGATATGCATAAAAACCAGTATTTACTAGAGTTTTCCTAGTAGAGCTTGAAAATTCCAAGGTAGCTACAGAGATACCTTGGCCGTATACTAATACATATGTGTTTGATAACATAACACCTACATGCAAAATGGCTTATAAGTCAGAGTACACGTATATGCTTCTGTGTATTGTGTTAGTGAAATTACAGGAAAGGTTATGAATCTAATCTTTGTGAGATTGGTCCTCCACATACAATGCACAAGGCATACCAAAAAGAACATAATTTACATACAGCAGTGGTCAGAGAAAAGTCTGTTAGCAAACTGGTGAAGCATATCTCAAGGAATTCTATATGATGAATGGGCCTTTTGTCAAGGTTTCTATAGTCTGACCACACGGATTTATGATATAAGTAAACACTCATTTACACAAAAGGAGGTCGTGATTTTTCCTGTAAATAAGGTAATTTTAACTGATTTTGGCAAATTAAAAGCGACTGATAAGAGGCAGAAAACTTTATTCGTTAAAACCAAGCATGAGATATAAAATATTGATAGAACAGATAGGAGAATTAAGCCCACTGCAACAAGACTAAAGTTTATACATAACGCGTGCCAGTTGTTGTATTTAGGTGGGAGTGAGGAAGAGAATAAAATGAAAAAAAAAATTTCGTGGCAGTTAAAAGAACTCTCTAAAGGCAAGGGAGCGAAATTCACTCTTTAGAGTGACTACAGGCCAAACTCCTAAAACAGTAAAATTTCATAAGTTAGAAGAAAGTTTGTTGAATCAAATCTCTTTTTGTAATTTACAAATGAACAATTTATCATTTGTTAAATGAATTCAAGAGGTCAATGGATATAAATATTCTTGAATAACCCTAAAAGAGCCGGGTTTTTGGACCCCATCTCACAGCCGTGGGGGGGGGGGGGGGGGATTCCCGCCCCCTAGTATCTCGTAAAGATGATAAACTATCACTGTGTGATGCCAATGATAGCTATTGGACCCCTCCGAGTCCATGAAACCCAAAAAAGTTACAAACCATACCTTGTACGACCGGCGCCACAGCGAAAAATCTAAAAAAATGCAAAAATTCATGGTTTTTTTTCGCCATTTTTTTAAAGCAAAAGGTTGGATTTTTGGCCCATTAGATGTGTTGTCAAAAAGTATGCGCCAACATATGCTCTTATAACAAGTAAATCAAATAAATAAGATAAAACATTTTTTTTTTTTTTTTTTTTAAAAAAAAAATGGATTTCGGATCTATATCGGGATTTCAATGGGGAAATATTTTTTTTATTCGCACGCAGTGCGCGATGACGTAACGCCGCGTCATAACCGTAGGTCAATTTATTCACATATGGTCTTAAATCGAGCGCAAGGTTCAAATCAAAAAGTCATGTAGTTTCGGCAGTTTGAAAGTGAAAAAATAAAAAAAGGTGAGATACGACAAAAAATGTTCGAGGGTGGGGGTTTTCGGATTCCGCCCCGGGCATTTTAGGGTTTAAGGGTTTGAACAATTATCACCATTTTCAGATTATTATGCCCTGTAGTCATTCTACAAGAATGAAACATTCTTTTACATTGAGCAGAGAGAGAGAACATTGAATCGTTACTTTCAATGTGTAATTGTTCAATTTTGTTTTTTGAAAAAGCTATTTTTCTGTTCTAAGACGTTCATATGTTATTATCATTGTATAATATTACAATTTCCATACGTTAGAGGAGAAATTGTCCCCAAAATCATTAGGGAGAAGCAATTGCAGTTCGTTTCCGAACACTTTTCTCCTTTGGAGTGCCGCTATATTCCGTTGGTTATAACACAAAGGATGTGTTATAAATTGTGTGCTTGCTAATTTATGCAAATTATTCACAGACCGGGCCTGTCTGTAAAAGTTGCCATAGAAAGGTGCATTGTACAACTCATTATATCCTCATTATAATAATATTTAATGCTTATACCGCGAGGGAAATATCCACCAAAGTGCTACAGGGCGCGGCAGGGGCAGAGTGGTGGCAGTGGTACACGGCTTGTTTATGGGCCCCGACGGCTTAACGCTACCTCCAAAGGACAGCTCGGGAAAGCGGAAAGTTTTATTTTAATTAATAGCTCTTATACAAAAAAATCTTTAATTGAGATGAAGTATCTTAAGCAAGCAAGACCAGCCTTTTGTTTTCAAAAACCAGGTGACAGCACTAAGACAAAAAGTGGGGTAGAAGAGAATGTTTCGCAATTAAAAATCCCGTGAATAATTCACGATGGTGTGTGCGGATTTCATTCGAGACTAGGAGTCTTTCGGTGCAGAAGTCCCTAAAATCTGGAGTTCATCTCAATGAAACTTATTAATGTTGGACTCAAAACAGCAATGAAATTATCGGGAACTGAGGCCCATTTGAACATAAAAGGGCAGGTCTGTGTAACAGCCCTAAAGCAACAAAAGGTGTCTTTAGGTGAAAGGGTCAACGTGGGTCAATGTTGTTTGCATGTCTAACGGTACACATGGGTGCAGCCTGCAAGGGTCGTATATCGTCGTAAAACAATAGTCAGAGAGCTGGAGAAATGTCCTTAAACTATGATTAGGAGCAGGACTACGTGATATATTAAATGGCCTTGGTACTAGCCCCAGGCGATTTCATGGGCCTTGTGGAATTACATTATGGAGATCTACCAAAAAATGTCATCATCAGAAGTCTGAGCGCAGAGCCAGGCGATTCGCAAGTTTCCTTCCAGTCACGATCGGGTTTGGGCCAAGTGGAGGATAGCCTTTGGTTTGCTGCAACATATTGTTTGTATCCCCAAGAGCTTTTGGATGTAGAGGAGATATTGATGCTTCTATTGCATGCGGTGGTATGTTAGAAAGCATCTTAACCTACTAAGCTATCCCTTGGCATTCTTAGGAATATGACCACGAAAAGTAAGCTGTCTCATTCTTACTCGGTTTATCAGAGGCTCCATACCTGTAGCAGCAGATTTTTGGCATTTGGACACGATCAATGCGCTTTACGTTCAGCATGATTCTGTAGCAACATGTTGCGAACGAATTGACCTTACCTCTCCAAATTTTGTTTTTGTCAGCCCCAAGTTTCGCAGCCATTACAAAATATGTCACGCATGTTGTGTGTGAAGAGGCTTTACTTTCATTCGTATTGGTATAACTTTGAATTCTCCATACGCGCTCCCAACTTCCAAAATGTGACCAGGCAAGGGCTGTTCGTCTGTTAAGGTCTTTAGAAATGGAAGCCATCATACAACCCAGATATTTGAAAAGTCGGAGAACAGGGTTGATGCAATCGCCATCCATAAACTTAAGCAGTGGAAAGTGGAAGTGGGTTGTGCAGTTGGTAGTATGTTACTCTGTCTTTTGCACCATGATGATAAGGCTCAATCTTCAGCTGCAGCTGCTGTGCTTGATAACTGTGCCTGAGACTCTAGGGATTGAAGACTCCCAGTAGGGCGATATCGTCAGCGAAATCTGGACTGACGTGGATGTGTCATGAATCCGGAATCTGTATTTTTAGTTGCCTTCTAAGCAAGTAGTCTCTCAGCACAATGAAAATAAAAGGAGCTAATACAGTCCCTGCAGTACCCCCTGTTGAAACGAGGAAAGGATACGAGATATTTCATCTTACCATAACAGACGCTTTTGGAATGTCTGTAAGAGGGGGAAACGCCTATGGCTTGTACCCAACATGTCTGGGATTAACCCATAGGGCGAAGAATCGGAACGACCTTCCTATTGATCGAGTCAAAGGCTTTCTTAAAATCGATGAAGGTGATAGTGAGTGGGAGTTGATACCTCTGAAAGGCCTCCATGATTATCCTTAGGATGTGCGAATACCTGCTGTTCACAGCTTCTACCTGGGCGTAAACCAGCTGGTTGGATCTTAGTAATCGGATCAACAGGCTCTTCGTATTCTTGTTAAAAGGATTTTGTTGAGACTTTTGCTGCCACTGACATCAAGGTAAATCCTCTGTAAATTATTGTATGGAACAAAAATGCACAATGTCTTGACTAGGTAAAATCAGCTTTGAAATCAAAATTTCCAATGTAAGACATTTGGAAAAATCGGAAAATGTCAGTCTACTTGGAAACTATATTCCATTATAACCAAAGTAATTTGCCCAAGGTCTTGTAAAGAATATTAATTTCAGGACAAAGTCCAACTCAAGAATTCAGAACGCCCTGGGCCAACTTTGGACACAAAAGGTATGATATTAACATAGTACGTACTCTATGGGCAAATGTGATTCCCGCACCTTGTGAAGACACGTTTTAGAAATAAGATTAGTGCTTTATAGATAAATGTCGACAAACTGATACGCTCTGTTTCGTTGATTGTTCTCAATGTCTGTCTGCAAATGACTAATATGATACGAGTGATGAGAAAATATGGAAGATAATGTTATACCTCTATGCACGGCATACTTCAATCATTTCTCCAGTGCAGTGTAAGGTGTGTGATGGTTATCTCCTAAATGTAACAGAGTGAAAAAAAAAAACCGAGCGAATCTTAATTCACTTGAAAAAGAGGTAAAAAACCACTCAAAAATAGTTTGCACGTGTGTTAATCCACTCCAAAAGAGATTTCAAATCACTTGAATTTTCACTCCAAAAAGAGTGAAAGAAGAGTGCGAGTGAACACCACTCTAAAATGTGTTGTCTCCATTTTACTCTTTAATTAAAGAGTGGACATTCACTCGTTCAAAGTGAACTTTACTCCTTTTTTAGGACTATTAGTAGGAACAAGTAAAAAATAGGAAATTGGTACTCAAAAAGGAGTGGGGGGGGAACGAGGGGATTAACCACACATGCAACTTATTTTCAAGAATCAAACATTTGTAAAGCCGTTTCCAATTAATTTACATCGTGAATGGCATTTCCTTGATGGTTACTGTTTCCAAGCCAAAGGTAATTTAATATGAAAAGTAACTCAATGAATGACTTACGTCTTGAACGTGAAAGAATTTTACAAACTGGTGGTCAATATGGTTTTTGACAGCTTGTTAATAACCAATAGGGGAAACGGTAAACTTTCGATTTTTTAACCAATGACAGTGGATTAAAACGGAGCATTATTTTCGTGTATAAAAACCTATTTCTGAGCTGGTTAATATTTTTAATATTTTCTGAAACCGTGGATATTAAATTCTTTCTACCTTAGTCCTGTACTGAATAAAACTTTTCCAATGAGATTCATTGCAGGATGTTTAAAACGAATTCACTGAAAATTGGCAAACAGGGTTATAAAATGCGGCGCCAAACGTGCTGCGGAAGTAAAAGAAAATATTGCTGTTCTGCTAGGATAATTACGCAAATTTATGGAGTGGTCGAACAAGTAAATAGTGAAATGGTCACTCAAAAAGGAGTGAACCGAGTGGATTAACCAACCACATGCAACTTATTTTTCAATAATTCAAAAAACATTCGTCAAAGCGTCTTTCAATTTACTTTTACATCGTGAATGGCATTTCCTTGATGGTTACTTTGTAAAAGCAAAGGTAATTAATATGAAAGAGTAACTCAATGAATGAACTTACTGTCTGAAGTGAAGAATTTTACAAACTGGGTCTAAATATGGTTTTTGACAGCTTTCCGTTAATAACAATATGGGAAAAGGTAAAACTTTCGATTTTTGAACCACATGACAGGAGGATTTTAAAATAGAGCTATTTTTTCGTGTATAAAACCCAAGCTTCTGAGCTTGTTAATATTTTTAATATTTTTCTGAAAAACCGTGGAATAAATATTTTTGAACTTAGCCTGTACGGAATAACCTGTTCAATGAGATCATTGCAGTGATGTTTAACGAATTCACTGAAAATTGGCAAACAAATGGGTAAAATGCGGGCGGGCCACCGTGCTGCGAAACAGGTAACAGAATAATGCTCTAGTGGTTATTACGAAATTTATGGAGTATTATTATGCAGTATACAATAAATAATAGGATGCTGTGTTTGTAATTCGTATAGTCGCGGTAAAATAAGATAAATAGATTTCCAAAACCCTTGCGGAGACATTGCTTATTTATCTGGAGCAACAGGTTCACAATTGCGCAAAGCCAGAAGAGATATAATATGAAACCAAACCGTGGTTCCCTGTAAGGCACTCATATCACATCAGTGAAATATGGACGAACGGAGGTATATGCAAATCAAAGGAGAGGGAAAAAAAAACCACAACACCTCATCTTTTGTTGATATTTTGTCAAATCTTTATAAGAAGGCATACTTGCATATTGGGAAACCAAATCATGAACTTGCCACCGTTTGCTTTAGGTGAGTCGGAAAAAGGTAGGAAATCATATTTTCCCTGTAATACAACACGTTTTAGTCTGCGATTTTAAACCCAAGGGATACTTATTCAGTCCATAAATGAGGCTGTTGATTGTAATAAACAAAGTAATTCGTTTCGGTATATTTTCTGTCTGACTGTTCTGTTATGTATTACTGTCTAATCGCTTCTGATACTTTCGATTCCTTCTATTTTTAAATGTTTGCCGATCTTTCGGAGAAAGAAGAGAGAAAGGTCTACTTTTGTCTTATTGAATGGTCTTCAAATCAAACGTAGGTCTATGTCGCAGGTAAAGTCTTAATATAACGCTTCACGTGGTCCGTGTGTGGCCGGGGAGATATAGTCCTCCGCACTCACAGTCCGCCTACAACGGTGAAGAATAGGGCACTCGATTTAGGTGACTCCTTAATGCAACATAGTTTCAGCGCTTTGATTCCGTTGTCATTATGAGCACGGGCTTTGGTCCTGCCGGACCCTATCTCGAGTTTTCCACCGGCCGGCTTAAAAACGCACATTTCAAACCGAATCGCTTATAATTGAGAGATAAAACCACCGCCATCGGAATTATTAAGGTAGTGTCAAAAATACATGGCCTTAAACAGACACAAAATCATTGGAATGAGGACGTCACGATCTGCCAAGAAGAAGGTTCATACTTTCCCTCTTGGCTCATTGAGAGGAATTTTATGTTATAGGAAATATGCAGAATGGTTTAATGACCCTACCATTTACCAGAAACGCTGCTTTGACACCTTGTTACGAAGTTCTATAGTTTGTAAGGAATGACTCAAAGAGTCATCAAACCATTGCTTCATCTGTACAGGGAACCAACCCAAACTTAGTGTTTGGGATTAAAATTTTTTAAAAAAAAAAGAAGATCTGGAGAAGATACAAAATAATTGAAAAATATTTTAAGCATACAATCGGTCTTTCAACAGCAAAAGTCTGGAGTGTCAAAAGAGACGTTTATCGGCTCATGTATTTGGAGGCAAAGAGTAGATAAAATGTTCGTTGAGTTTGCACCATGGGTCATTCAAAATAAATACCCCCAGAAACAACTTTCAATCGCACTTTTAAAAAACATATTTGAAAAAAATTAAAAATATTAAAAATATAATTATTGGTTTTCATACTCAGTTCTTCCAAATATGAGGAGGTGGGTGTATTTATTTTGATGGTTGTATTTCTTTCAGTTCAAATATTGCTTATTTACCTTCTAAATTTTGAGTTAAAATATTATTTTCTCAATTTATTTGAGAAAAGATTTCTCAAGGGGAAAAATATTTTGTTTCTATTAAAAAGAGAGGAAAGGGGGATTCGCTAGAGTTGTTTATGCAGGATTCACCTGTTTAGTTGCACAATAGGGGAAGTGGGGAATTTCACCCAGATTGTAAAACTTAGTAATGAGTCAGCTTGTTGATGCTTTTAAAAGAACATCAAAATACATTGCAAGATCTGGGAATTCCCCCACAAGTTGTATATATGAAGTCATGTAATTCGGGTGATGACTTCCGATTTGGTTCAGCTAGTGTAGGTTATGTTTATACATAGAATGATGTAATGGATATTGTTAGAAAGGGGATCTATCTGTGAGTAGTTAAATACTATTCATCTGGCAGGACTCTCTGCCAGCATCCACTCGTAGTAGAAGATAGCTAGTGTTATCTACAATAATGGTTAGATTTTATGCTTCACACACAGCCAGGATTTAGATATGTTAATTCCAGTGAGCAGAGTGCTGTATTACTATACTCTCATCTTTGAAGCCAAAAGTGATGGGAATTCAAAATGGGATTCCAAATTGTGGACAGATAGAAATCGTGGTGATTATCTTGGACTGATATACTGTGGATTTATTATCGTCGAGGACCTTAATTTAACCTTCGTCTTGAATTGCTGGACAAGCTTACCTTCAGGGATATGAGAAGATGCCCTTGGAATATAATACTGAGGGAGTTTGGTATGAACTAATGTGCGACGTCATTTTTTAGTCTCGCTGTGAGGACATATCATCGTTGAAACTGCAACGCTTCTGGGGACATTGGACATTCTTGGGGACATTAGGTATCAATCTGTTCTTTAAATTGTGTGTAATGTGTAATTGTGTATTATGTCATGTTTTGGAACATACCAAATTTCTTGAACCCAATCAAGTAAAAAAGATCATTAAAACTCTGTTTATTATAAATAAATTTAGATTCATTGTGCACAAGGCTCATGTATTTGTGTTTGAAAGGTATCTCTGACATTAGACGTCTACTGAGACGTCATAACAATATCGAATCGATAAAAGTTTTAATCATCTGTACTTTGTTTGCTTGAAAACAAGGATGGGGGCCCTTTTATGTCATGGCACGTATGGATAAGAAAAGTATAAAGTATAGTAGGTAATTTATTCTTGACACTTAAAGACACTCCCAGTGATTCACCCGAAAGAGTCAAAATATTTAAAAATTTGCAGAAACGTCCTAAGAGTGTAGGATAAGTGGCTGTAGATATCCTCATAAGTTACTTTTTCCAACTGAAGAATTGCCAGAAAAAGGAAGAAAAATGCAGTGTTCAAAGATAGAATCTCCATTCACTTACTTGTTGTAGTAAGAGTCCGTACGAACAGTTATGGATAAATATCTGATTTGTCCTTATAGATGGTTAGGGCCTTCTCATTGCGGGTATTTAGGGTACATGTTACTTGTGGATCAAACATGCAAAATCTGATTTTGAGGATTTTTCGATTTTCTGTGTGTGTGTGTGGGGGGGGGGGGGGGTCATGTGGACCCTCTTCTGAAAAACCACTTGCCGTTGGGATTTTTTACTAAAACTCTGGTCTGTGATGGGGTACTCAATACGACAACATAAACAGGGAAAAATAAAATTGGATGTTACGATTCAAAATGGCTGTCGAAAACTGTTTTTATGACGCGCACCAAAATCCCCCGCCCAACAAAAATGAAAAAATACTTTCCCGAAGATAAACTTTTTACGTAACATTCTGGCCTCAAAATAGGAGAAAATAAGTACATTTACGTTGCTGAAACAAAAAATGTAAAAGGTTATTCCAGTACGGTTTAAGGGGCCACAACAAATTTTGAAGTCTTCACCAAAAATGCCTTAATTATTGCTAATTAGCATATAGGCCATGGCCGATTTGATTGTTTCCCACCAAAAATATGCGCAACTGATATTTAGGCAATACATTAAATTAGGGCAAAATAATTTGCATTAAAAAATGCTCGCTAAAAACAAAATTAAACGGAGTATTAGGCCTGTATAAAAGCTTCTGGAAAGTATGTGTGGTTAAATATGTCCCCCACCCCATCCTTTTTTTTTTTTTTGTGTTTGGTGTTAAAAAATTAGTTACCTGGACTGGAAACAAATTATTAATCAATCAATCAATCAAAATTTATTTGAACTTCAACTAACAGCAGGTATAACAATATCAATAGCAAGCCAAAGCCAGATTAAAATGAAATAGAAAGTTAGAGAAAATAACAATTCATTATGAAAAAGGAATATACAAAACAAGCAAAATTTTCGCAAGCCAAAGGCATAATGATAAATAAAAGTGAAGTGAGAATATGAAGATAGAGTTCATGCTAAGCAGGCGGTGAAGGGCGCAGATACCTCTTTTAAGTTCTACAATTATATATATACACAAAAGAGATAACACAAGATTTATATTACATTAAGGGGACAAGGACAAACAAGACCGAACAAACAATCATGTCAATAGGAGGAAAAAGGAGGAAGGAAGAACCACGGAAGGAAAGAAGGGGAAAGGGAAGCAAAGAACAGAGGAAGGACAGAGAGGAGGAATAAGGTCAGGAAGGATTAACAGTGGGAGAAAGGAGGATGGGAAGGAACGAAAGAGGGAAGGACAAAGGGAAGCGAAACAAGGGAATAAGGGACGAAATGACTGAAGGAGAGAAAGTGAGGATAAATGAAGGAGAGAAATTATGAGAAAGCAACCAAGAACAGGAATACAAGAGGAAAAAACAAAAAATCAAGAAAAAAGGGTGGAGTTATGAGCATCAAGCAGCAATTGTAAGTACTGATAATACCCTTCTTCATTCTCGATTGGAAGGAAAAGAGAGATGGCGAAGATTTAGAGTCCCGGAAGAAGAGTCCAGAGAGGGTCCTTGGGATCTAGAGTTGTTGTGCAGGAAGCATTCGTCGCAGTGATGAGGTACCTCATATATCTAGTTCATAATGCTGAGAATGGGAACCTATGTTAAAAAAGTCTTCATGCAGAAGTCGTCAGGGGAGAAGCCCAGTGATGGAAGATACATGAAGGTGCCAACGGAGGCTTGTAAATATCGTGGTTTATTTTCAGAATTGACAAGGAAAAGAACAAAGGATCTGTCTGATCAAGCCACAGAGAATTGGTACAGGTCCGTAACGTTATAATTCTCTTTTGAAGGAGGAATAAAGAATTAAAGATAGTGTGTTAGGATACACCAAATATAGCAGCATAAGCCAAATAAGGAAGGACGAGAGAAGTATAGAGTGTTCTGAGGAATCTTGAGAGAGAAAATGGCGGAATTTGCGGATATTGCCTTGTATTTGGAGACAATTTTAGAGACATGTAGAGTGTAAGAACGGCCAAGATAAATTATTGTCAATTAATAGACCTAGGAATTTAGTTGTCTCAACCTGCTGGAAACTTTTTGAGATATGTATTATCACTTTTAATATCGAGTTCATATTAGGTTTATGCTTATGTTTATTTTTAAATATCATGTAATGTTTTTTTTTTTTTTTTTTTTTTTTTTTTTTTTTAATTTTTTAGTTTTTTAAATTTTGTTAAGTTCATCATTAATTAAGATTCTAACGTTTTAGGGTCATGATGTGAAAAGAGAATATTAGTATCATCAGCAAATAAAGTAAAGTTGGGAATTTGAGCAGAGTGGAAGATCATTAATGTCTAATAAAAGCGCAATGGTCCTAGGATCGAGCCCTGAGGAACTCAACACGTAATGGGAACCGAACTTGACAAAGTGTTGTTGAAGATTGATTCTACCAGAAAGATAACTTCTGATCCATTGGTTAGCAAGGCCTCTGATACCATAGTTGTTAAGTTTATGCAAAGAATGTTATGATTTTATGCTTCACACACAGCCAGGATTTAGATATGTTAATTCCAGTGAGCAGAGTGCTGTATTACTATACTCTCATCTTTGAAGCCAAAAGTGATGGGAATTCAAAATGGGATTCCAAATTGTGGACAGATAGAAATCGTGGTGATTATCTTGGACTGATATACTGTGGATTTATTATCGTCGAGGACCTTAATTTAACCTTCGTCTTGAATTGCTGGACAAGCTTACCTTCAGGGATATGAGAAGATGCCCTTGGAATATAATACTGAGGGAGTTTGGTATGAACTAATGTGCGACGTCATTTTTTAGTCTCGCTGTGAGGACATATCATCGTTGAAACTGCAACGCTTCTGGGGACATTGGACATTCTTGGGGACATTAGGTATCAATCTGTTCTTTAAATTGTGTGTAATGTGTAATTGTGTATTATGTCATGTTTTGGAACATACCAAATTTCTTGAACCCAATCAAGTAAAAAAGATCATTAAAACTCTGTTTATTATAAATAAATTTAGATTCATTGTCCACAAGGCTCATGTATTTGTGTTTGAAAGGTATCTCTGACCTTAGAGTCTACAGAAGTCATAACAATATAGACATCGATAAAGTTTTGAATCATCTGTAACTTTGTTTGGTGAAAAGGAGGCCTTTAGTCAATGGGCACGTATGGATAAAAGTAGTAAATAATAGTGGTGAATTTATCTTGAACACTTTAAAGACACTCGTGATTCACCCGAAAAGAGTCAAAATATTTAAAATTTGCAAAAACAAACAGCTAAGAGTGTAGGATTAAAGTCCTGTTTAGAAATCCTCATTAAGTTTACTTTCCAACTGAAAGGAATTGCCAGAAAAAGGAGAAGAGAAAACGAAAATCTCTTTGAAAAAGCCGTGTTCAAAGATATGAATCTCCATTCACTTACTTGTTGTAGTACAGTCCGTACGGACAGTTATGACTAAAATATCTGCTTGGTCCTTATTAGTGGCTTCTGGCCTGATCATTTGCAGGGTATGTTAGGGTACCTGGACTTGTTACAAAACATGCAAAAATCTGAGTTTGAGGATTTTTTTCGTTTTTTGTGTGTGTGTGTGGGGGGGGGGGGTGGGTCGTGGACCGCTTCTGAAACCACTTGCCCGTTGGGATTTTTCTTAAAACTCTGGTGGTGATGGGGTACTATCAATACGACAACATAACAGGAAAAAAATCAAATTTGGAATTTTGTACGATTCAAAAATGGCGTCCGAAAACTGTTTTGTATGACCGCGCACCAAAATTCCTCCCGCCAACAAAAATGAAAAAATTACTTTCCCGAAGAAACTTTTTTTTTTACGTATAAAATCTGGCTCAAAAAGAGGAAGGGCAAATAGTACATTACGTGCTGAAATTAAGAAATGTAAAATGGGTACTCCGTACGGTTTTAAGGGGCAAACAAAATTTTGAATATCTTCACCAAAAATGCTTAATCATGCGAATTAGCATTAATAGGCGCCAGCCGATTTGACTTGTTTCCCACCAAAATATGCGCAACTGAATATTAGGCAATTACATTAAAAATTTGGGCCAAATTAATTAGCATTAAAAAATTTGCTCGCTAAAAAACACAAAAAGTAACGGAGTATTAGCCTTTATTAAAAGCTTTGGAAAGAGGTCCATTATGTACCCCACCCCATCCTTTTAAAATGTTACTGGAAACAAATTATTCAATCAATCAATCAATCAAATTATTTGAACTTCACTATCACAGCGTGTATAACAATATCATAAGCAAGGCCAAAGCCAGATAAAATGATAATATAAAAGTTAGAGAGAAAATAACAATTATTATGAAAAAAGTAATATACAAAACAAAGCAAAAATTTTAGCAAGACAAAGGCATAATGATAAATAAAAGTGAAGCGAGAATATGAAGATAGAGGTCACTGCTCAACGCAGGCGTGGAAGGCGCAGAGACATATTCTTAAGTCTACAATGTCTAATATATACACCAAAAATAGAAAACACAAGATTTATATTACATTAAGGGACAAGACAACAAGACAGAACAAACAATCATGACCCAATAAGGAGACAAAGGAGGAAGAAGAAAAGGAAGGAAAGAAGGGGAAGGGAAAGAAAGAAAAGAGGAAGACAGAGGGAGGAATAAGGTAAGGAAGGAATAACAGTGGGGAGGAAGGAGGATGGGAGGAAAGAAAGAGGGGAGGGGACAAAGGGAAGCGAATACAAGGAATAAGGGACGAAAGGACTGAAGGAGAGAAAGTGAGGATAACAGACTGAGGAGAGAATTTATGAAGCAACCAAGAACAGGAATACAAGAGGAAAAAACAACAACAAAAAATCAAGAAAAAAAGGGTGGAGTTAGAGCAATCAAGCAGAATTTAAAGTACTGGTGTGATACCCTTCTTCATTCTCCGATTTGAAGGAAGAGAGAGATGGAGAAAGATTAGAGTCCTGGGAAGAAGATGCAAGAGTAAGGGTACTTGGGATCTCTAGAAGTTTGGGCAAGGGAAAGATTCGTGCAGTATGAAAGGATACATCCCTTATCAGTGTCATAATTGATGAGAATGGGAACCTTATGTTAAAAGTCTTCATGCAGAAGATCGTCAGGGAGGAAGCCCATGATGGAAACTGAGACATGAAGGTTGCCAACTGGAGCTGGTAAAATATCGTGTAATTTTCAGAGTTTGACAAGAAAAAAGAACAAAGATCTGGTGAATCAAGCCACAGAGAAGAAATTTGTTACAGGTCGTATAATGTCTCTTTTGAAGGAGGAATAAAGAAATTAAGATTAGTGTTGTTAGGATCACACCAAAAATCATTAGCAGCATAGACAAAAAAGGAAGACGAGAGGAATTATAGAGTGTCTGAGTGAATCTTGAGGAAGAAATGGCGGACTTGCGGATTTGCTATTGTATTTGGAGACAATTTTAGGGGCGACATTGTAGAGTGTGAGGAACGCCAAGCGAAATATTGTCAATTTAAATATAGACCTAGGATTTAGTGTCTAACCTGCTGGATTAGAGATGTATTACATTTTAATATGATGTTAATATAGGTTTAGTGCTATGTTTTATTTGTAAATATCATTTGTAATTGGTTCTTTTTACATATCAGAGACCAATTTATTTAATTTAAACCAAATTGGAAAAAATTGTGTTAAGTTACATATTAATTATAGATTCTAACGTGGTAGGGTCATGATGATGTGAAAGAGAAATCTTAGTATCATCAGCAAATAAATAAAGTTGGGAATTTTTGAGCAGAGTGGAAGATCATTAAGGTATAATAAAAAGAGCAATGGTCCCAGGATCGAGCCCTAAGGAACTCCACACGTAATGGGAACCGAACTGGCCCCAAAGTGTTGTTGAAGATGACTTTACCAGAAAGATAACGTTATCCATTTGTTAGCAAGGCCTCTGATATCATAGTTGTTAGTATTTATGCAAAAGAATGTTTGATTATGGTATCAACGGGCCTTCTTAAATCAAGAAAGATACCACCGTGTGTTAGTCTGTCTAAAGTTACTCAGTCATTAAACAATAAAGTTCATAATTGCCAATATTACGTGGATGTTTGGCCTAAAACCGAATTTGCTTTGAGTTAGAATGTTGGGATATTCCAATAAATTAAAAATTCGAGCATAGGACAATATTTCAAGTAGGCTTGGATTAGCTGGTAGAATAGGAGATAGGCCTGTAGTTGGTGAAATCGTGTATCTCCCAGCTTTAAAAATGGGGACGAACCCATTTAGCTACTTTAAGGAGAGATGGAAAACGTACCGTTGAAAGCGAAAGATAAATATATTGGGCAAGTAGTGTAGCTGTTATTGTATGATTTAAAGCTGTGCATTTTTTTTTGCTAAGGATGTTTTTTTGGTGTCATTTGATAGAGTAGACATCCAGGTATAGAAAGTATTGTACATTTTGTTTCTGATTAGCGTTGGCCGCCATCTTGGATTTCAAAATGGCCGCATTTCCAAAGATTTTCCCCTATAATTGTGTTCTGAGAAAATGAAAGCAAATTGTGGCCAAAAACCTCTGTTTTCAATACCTGGGAGTTCAAAAATATAATAAACTTAGTCTACAGAGATGTGCGTTGCAAACACCCCTCGCCCTTGGAAGGGGGGGGGGGGGCGATCGCTGATAAGCCGCTGCCTCTACCCCACTCCCCCTTAGAGATTTTTACAATACTGGACGCATGATTTGGATGCTTTTTGATGTCATTGGATAGAGTAAGCATCCAGTATCAGAAAAGTATTGGTCGCATTTTTTTATGATTAAACATTTGCCGCCAATCTGGGATTTCATTTTTAAAATGGCCGCCCATTCCAAAGGATTTTCCTCTATAACTTGGTTCTGAGCAACATTGGAAGGCAAATTTGGTGGCCAAAACCTATGTTTTCACTTACTTGGACTCAAAAATGATAATAAACCTAATCTGACCAATCTGTGCATTGGAATACCCATCACCATGATGTGGTGGGGGGTGGAGGGTCAATCATTTTCACACTGCCCCTACCCCAGTTCTCCCTTTTTTAATAAGGGTGTCTGATTGTGTTTGGTATAGATTGTCTCCTCTATCCAAAATGTCAATACCACATTCACAATTGTGCGTCTCCATGACATCATAAGTGTGCTCTAAAATTGTAGCACATGGAAAAAATGGTGGTTATAGCCAAAATGCTAGAAACGTGTGTGATTTTGTCAGGTTTCCGCGAAATTATTTATGAATGCCATACAATGTCCGTAACAAACACGCGAATGCAAAGATGTCCTTAACATTATTTTAAAACTGGTTATTTTATTGCCCTCATAGAGGTTGATCTGCTCTTCATAAAATATTAAAAGTCTTCATATGGGTGTGAAGCAGGACAAGGAGTGTCTCGAAGAGGTAAGGTAGAAAGGTCTTTTCAAATACCTTCTAGGATAGTCATCATCAATGTGTTGGCCTCATATGTTGGCCTCACAACTGTAAGCTAACTGTGTGGTAGCTGGTATTCCATGGATGAATTATTTGGTTATTCAACATGCAGTATGTATCGTGACTTACAGTGGTTTTCTTGCTAGCTCTGATAGTTTGTCAGCCAGGTCGGGAGCCAGGTACAGAGAAGGAAGGCCATCCTTTGTCTTCTTGCACCTCTTAAACTTGCCGGGAGCAGCTACCTATAACAAGAAACTTCTTACAGTTGATAATATGGAGAAGAACGGATGGTTGACTGTATCTACTAGGACAAATCTCCTGCCACCTTGGTTTCCCGGCTATGAATTGTCGTTCTTAGTGGAAGCCAAAATACTAGTAAAAATCTTGGGGATGAATTCCAGTTTCGCCACCACATCCTTCCAACATTCCGTTTTGATGAAGCTGCCGAACTGAATTACATGTACAGGGTGGTGGCAAATACAACATTATTCCAAATAATTGCCTCTTGACCCCAGCAAAGGTTAACTTATCCGTGCTCTGGAGTTAAAGGCAGCCAGTACTAGATTTGATGCAGCCAACCCAAAGCTCCTCCATTATGAAAACGGTTAGAGGTTTCTTTTGCCAGCAAGTTAAGACGTGCAAAGCCTTAAACGAGCAATGGATGAAATCATATTTAGTGAGGTTGGACAAGTACATAGTGGAAGAGTAACCTTTGATAACTATGGACAAGAACCGGGGGTCAAGCAGACTCAATGATATCAGATTATACACCCTATGAAGACTGTGTTGAAAAATCCACTCCAGTTACGGGACAGCCAGGCAAAATTCCTGACACGAAGGGGTAGGAAAGCAAAAGGGTGGCTCAATCGTGTTCCTGGCTGCCAAAAACCAAAATCAAGCTTAGGGGACAAAACCAGTAGTAGGCCTAACTGCTACTGCTACATGCAGAGGTATGTCACAACAAACTCATGGAAGATATCACTAGCAATCTCCCACATGGCGAGCACGCATGAAGAGGGCCGGATAATTGAGATGATGAGTAATGCCCTAGAAATAGTGAAAAAAAAACAAGTGATAAAGGTACTCTTCACACAGGACACTGGTGGGTGGTCATATTTGGCAGACTTCCAGAGCTTGGTACAAACACAGGGATTAGTCATAGGTACAAGTTCAACCTGCAGAAGTGTGCAGTTTTAACCCATGATAAATTAATCAAGAGATGGCTTCAGCATTTGCCTGACTTAATGCGATAATTTGACAGACATCCACAACGGTGCCGCTCCATAAGTTCTCCCCAAATTATCAGTGAGCCCCACAACCTGAAGGACAGCGCTCCGGCCCACGGCAAAATCCTGCCTGTCACGCCGGGCAGTCGGGCTGCGTAGTCTGAGGAACGGAGTTCCACAGGGATCATTGCTTTCTCCCATGCTGTTCAACTTGTGTGTCGGCGATTGCCTCAGCGGCGTTCTGGGACCTTTATGGCGTGCATCACGGCCTTGACCTTCACTCGGACGGGCTCAACGCCATGATTCGGATCAACTCAGTGGTAGCAGCCTCTGCCAGCAGGTAAGCACCAGATTTTCGGGGGGGTGAGACTTGGTGGCAGCTTACGATCGGCAGCACCTCGGGTCGTATGTGTTGGAATCATCAGGGGTGCTAGCTCAACTGCCCTGCGCACCGCCCGCCTGACTCTGGTCTACAAAGCTGCTGAATATGCCGCCAAGCATGGTTTGCAATTATAGCTCTCGTGCAGGGAGACTGGACACGTTGCTCGGCGAAACCATTGAGAACCAGGCTGGCTGCATATGCCCCACTCCATTGGGTACATGCCAGTGCTTTCGGGCATTGCGCATGCGGTGCTTGGGGCACAGTTGGGGATTGCAGCGTAGGCTGGGAGTAAGGGGGGGGGCTTTCTGGGGAAAAACAGGCGGCATGCTGCGTGACGCTGGGTGGGGAGTCACACAGGCTCGGCGGACGGGGGGACTGCGCTCTCGTCGGACCTTTCTGTTGACGCGCTGCTGGACTCTCGCTCTCCAAAAAAAAAATGACATCTTGCCAGACATGTGGGACCACTGCCTTGTGGATGCTCGGGCTGGACGGTTGCTGGGCTAAGCCAGCTTCAACATATTTAGCTGCTAATCATAGCAAAGAAGCAGGAGGTAAATTAATGGTGTTGGCTAGAGGGTGTTTCTGATTATGGATGAAAGCTCAGCTCACATTGTTTCAGCTCGTACCGAGCTCTTAAAGATAAAAACACCATCAGTACAAGTAAATTCAAGCTGTGAAGAATTCTGTTATTAGCTTATCAGACACAAAAATATCTGCTGGGGATCCTACTACACCAGATGGAAGAAAGAATTTCAGAAAACGTTTGCAAAAGCAAAGCCAATAAGTTTCACCCTATGACTATATACAAAAGGAGCCGGCCTCAACATATATACAGCTCATCTTTGGGCCCAAGACAAATGTTCTCCATTCAACAATACCAAATCCTTAGGCCTTGTATACTAGACGGAGCAAGAAGCACGACCACACGTTTGTATACTGACTGCAGAACCTGTTGCACCTGAGGCACACTAGTAGCGTGTCAGTAAGGGATTTTGTATATGGTATTCACCTCCTACATTGTGGGAACAAAGTGATTACAAAATGGCAGCCATTTAAGATGACTTTTATCCTTTTACAAAGAAGAAATGGGAGGTTTGTGCGAACTTCAAATATATTTTATCAGGGGAATAGATTGATGTGACATCAGTGTTACAAACACAGTTGGCCACCTGGCTTAATGACATGTTGAAGGTATGACGAATATGTCCATACGTACCAGTATCCAATTAGCCTTATCACTGATTGAGTGCGATTTAAAAGGCACCAAGCTCTGCAGGTGCGCACGCATACCCACTTGGCAGTTGAGTACATGTCACCTCGTCTATCACTAAAAGCTTAATATTTGGGATAAAAATAATTGTTTTTATTAACAATTTTAGCCAAATCTCCGGCGAAAATTGCATGTTTGTAGCATTTTTGCGCTAGAGGAAATGTTTTCCCATATTCCACATTTTTTCAGGACAACACTTATGGACGTCATATAGACATGTGGAATGTGGTATATTCCGATTTTGTGCATAGAAAGAGACCAAAATTATACATAGGTATTTTTCCTAACCCACACACCAAAATCATGACCCTATAGGAAAATTAGAAAGTGGGACTAGGGCGGAGGAAGCGGCCGTCGTCGTAACAACGATCACTCCCCCCACCACCACCACCACCACCAACACACCACCACAACCATGTTGAGGGATGTGAAAAGGACAGCTGGCGTAGACTAGGTATTACTCCCAGGATAAAAACAGAGGTTTGGCCAAATTGGACTCCAATGGTGCTCAGACCCAAAGTTATAGGCAAAATCCTTTGGAAATTGGCGGCCCATTTTGAAAACCAAGAGGGCCGCCAAAATGTTTGTTTTTTTCAGAAAAAAATGCGACCAATACTTTTCTGATACCTGGATGTTTATTACACCCAATGACACCATAAAAGCATCGAAAGAATAAGCCCCCCTATTATAGAAAATCTAAAGGGGGACTGGGGTTTTGGGCAATGGCATAATAACAATCGCCCCCCCCCCATATGACGAGGGGGTTATAAAGTACAAACTTGGATATATTAGGTTAATTATCATATTCCTGAACTCACAGGTATTGAAAACATAGGTCTGGCCTACCAAATGTGACTTCAATGTTGCTCAAAACCAAAGATATACGTCAAATTCCTTGGAAAGGAAATGGCTGGCCATTTGAAATCCAAAGAGGGGGCCAACGCTTTTCGAAAAAAATGCGAACCAAACTTTTTGACAACCGGATGTCTACTCTAGCCAATGATACCAAAAAAGCATCCTTAGCAAAAAAAAAATGCAAATCTACAAACATCCTACACTAATGACTTCACTTATAGGATTGATGATGTGGTTTAAAGTAAATCGGGTGATGTCATCAGAACCACTGCTGTAACAGTTCTTCAACTTAGATGTTAGCTCGTTTATTTCTTCAGCGGTTGTTGGGGGTAAGGAAAATAAATATTGGATTACTATAAGATGATAAAGGAGGCTTGAATGTTTGATGGCTTCGGCTATTTTGTTCCGCAAGGACTTTACCGATATTAGCAAAAAATTATGTAGTTCTCGGCTATTTCCTCGTCGTTGCGATCTTGTTGCCATACATATTAAGGAAAACCGGTAGCTTGTTTTCATATTGCGACCCTACCAAGTGTTTAGGTGGATGCCACATTTGTTTTAGTGTTGTTTTTATTAGTTGCAATTTTAGTAGTGATGTTAAGACTTGTACTCAGCCTGAAAAAGAGACTAAGATGATTACGTAAGTAGTATATTTAATTTTGTTTTCGAAAGTCGGTTTGAGATATAAAATTTATAAAGTTTATCTTTAGTTTGAAAGTGATTTAATTAGACCATTGGTAACCCATGGCTTTTTAGGTATTACCGTTTTAAAAGTAGTTTAGTTTTAAGTTGGACAGGTGGATGCCACGAGCTCTGTATAAAACTTTGAGCTGAAAGAATTATAGGCCATATGCGGGTCGGTCGAATTTATAATAGTGCCAATCTATTAGAGAAAGTGCATTTTAAGCCTTTGATGTTATTGGATTAAATTGGACGCGGACTTTGAGGGTATTGAAGTGGTGGGTAGTGTTATAGGCCTAAGGTTTGTTGAGTGAAAAATACAGGGAAATGGGTAGGATAAATCAGTAAAAATGAAAACAGAGTTGATACGTGACACGATATCATTGGTAAAGATATTGTCAATAAGGGAGACACTTGTGTGGCCCTGAATGTTAGTCTTAATTCGGGTGGGGCGATCGATGCTGGGTACATCTGGGATAAAAGGTATTTATTGATGAAATCGTGACTTTGGGAATCGGTTCGTGAGATAGAAGATTAAATTGAAGTACACATCATATAGCAAGGTTTATTTCGGAGATATTAATGTTAAGAGTGTTACCTAGCTGTAGTAAAAAGTCATTATGGATACATACTCGGTTAAAACAATGCCAATTATTGTTTTGATGGAATTAAGAGAGACTTCGATACTAAAAAGAGATCGCAGTCAGTAACAGTTAACGGTTATAGTCAGGTTCTTATGTAATTTTGTTGGAGTTTTATGGAGATTAGGAAAACTATACATTTTCTGAAAGTTATGGGTTCACCAAATAGAAATCAATGTGGCATTTTTTAAAATAAACTATGGCGACCATTTGGATTCAAAATGGCCGCCATTTTTGATCATATCTCGATCTGAGACTAGTAGAAAGCATGATTTGGTGTTATATACCATGTTTTTAAGGGGTCAAGGAATCCAATAAGTAATTATAATAACCATTCATATAATTTGGTTTTGGCAACCATATTTTAAAATTTAAAATGGCCGCAAATAAAGTCGCTTTTGCCTATCCCGGTTTCTGAGCTGGGAGATAAGAGATTTGTGGTAAATTTTAGCTTGTTAAATCTTTTAATACAGCATACGGGCTGCATTTGAATTGCGAGCCTATTAAAAAGGTCCAGTGTCAGAAAATGTCAGATACAAGGATTAATGCATGGGTAAGACTAATTTCAACGCAAACTTGAAACCTTACCAATTTTTTGCAGGGGCACACTCTGTTATACGTTGTTTCGTATACCTTTTGTAGGCAAACTCTTTTAATTGGCAGCCATTTTGAAAGTCAAGATGGCTGCTAAGTCGAAATCATCCATTGTTGTTAACAATGTGATATGGGACCTTGAAAAATGGGTATACGCCTTGGGCTTTAGACACTAGAATCATGAATTTACTGGTATTAGACCGGCGTTGGCCATTTTGAATTCCAAATGGCTTCCTCAACCACGGCCATTGTTGTTATTAATGTTCTCATTAGATTTGGCCCATGAAAAACATGGGTAGAGATGCAATAATCATGCCGCTACGGGTTTCAGATACATGTAGCTCTAAAAACAAATTCCTGGCGGCCATTTGGATTTTCAAGATGGCTTCACAACCACGCATGATCTAATTTGTTGCATTGAGATTGACACCTCCAACAATGGGTTTAGAGGTGGTGGGATACGTTCTAGGGTGCTTAGAAGCCAGATATAGCACATTAGAGGCTCAAAATGGCGCCATTTTGAATTATCCAAGTTGGTTGCTTATATGCGTTTTAAAAAAATGTAACATGATTTTCGGTTCCTGTGACAGCTGAACTTTAGAAAAATGCAAAATAGCAATCTCCATAAAAGCCAACAAATAGTAATATTGTGACATAGTGAACCTGACTATTGAGGTCGGCCTGCAGCGATAATTAACCAGGCTTAATGAAAAGAGATACACCTCCTCCCCGATGACCTTGACGAATACAATCTCAAATGAATAATCTGCAATGTCAAATAAATTTCGCGTCGCCATCTACAGTAAACCAAGTCTCGGAGAAACCATAGATATCAAAGGTGTTGTAAGCAGACATTTGTTAACCCACACTAGTTGCCTACTGTTGCCACATATTTGTGCAACATTTTCATGGTACTGATTTAATGGTCTTGGGTAGTGTTTCAGGGTCATCCAGAGGTATGAGAGGTCATGGCCAAAAATGTCAGAACATCTTTGGAGTGTTATTGAGATGCTGGGTTTATGTTTTTTAAATGGACGAGAGATTAAATTACAATTGTAATATTAGGATGATGGGTGTAAATGTGTTGTTGGGTAGGAGTCAATAGCGACAGGAGATGTCATACGTTACTAGTGAGTCAGTGGTGTCAGAGGGATCATCAGACGGGAAAAGAGAGCTGTCAAAAGAAAAAGGCATTGAGGTTGGAAAAGACCTAGGCAGGGAGTCCGACATGAAGAACACTAAGACTAAAGGTGACAAAATTTACACAAAAAATGCAATATAACTACAAAATACCTTAAGTATTAAATATATCAAACACAATTTTATAAGGGAAAATGGACGCAAAAAGTCAGGAAACTATGATACTATTGGAAAAAAAAAAATCAAAGCCAAAGGTGTTGGGGGAAATTATTAAAC
Organism: Ophioderma brevispina; assembly: GCA_023653785.1. Taxonomy (NCBI): domain Eukaryota; kingdom Metazoa; phylum Echinodermata; class Ophiuroidea; order Amphilepidida; family Ophiodermatidae; genus Ophioderma; species Ophioderma brevispina. Next base: position 16,211 of record JAMKCH010085768.1, on the reverse strand, counting down.
AAACAAAACTAACCCTACATCCAGGTATTTAGAAATATTTTATTACAACTTACCAATAATACTGGTACAAAGTAACAATTGCATGCCGTTGTATAATATAGAACATAATATTAGATGCACATTAATTAAAAAAAAGATTTCATATACCTGCTGTAGTATGTTAAATGTGGGAAAGACAAAGAGTTGTGTGGGTGTGTGTGTGGGTGGCATGTGGGGTTTGTTTGTGAGTGAGTATAAGATAAGACATAGGTGCACCATTTAGTGGCAAAATTAAATTTAAATACAATATAGCAGATTATAGCATTCTCTGTGAAAGAATAATCATTGCAGTATGGGTTGAATGTGGGGTGTCTATTTACTTGTGTTGGAGGGAATGTGTGTTGGTGGTGGTGGTGGTGGTGTGTGTGTGTGGTGTATGTGTGTGTGTATGGAAGCATATTGGGAAGTTGAGCAGACTTATGCCATACAGTTAGGAAAGCATTATGGAGTAGGTAGGTGAAGCTTAAGAATATCTCTATGAGTATGTTACTGTATTGAGACAAAAAATGTGTAAGTACAATTGCAACAACGTAAAAAAGTCACAATATTGCCAGTGTAAAATAAAGGTCATATATAATAATAGAAAACATAATTAAAAAAATAAGATAATACACCCACATTTAAGTATTCTGAAATGTGTGAGTGTTGTGCGTGTGTTTGGGTGTGTGTGTTGTGTGGTGGATATGCGAGGTAGAAACGTGTGTTGGGGGTGTGTTGTATGGATATTGTAATTAACATTTGAGCACGTGAAACCCAATTAGATCGAATTACTGAAATCTTACCACATCAGTAGGATTATATGCCAAGCATAAACTAATTATATAATACTAATAACTGTACAAAATAAAGCATACATTGTAATGCAGAATAGAAAAAATACAGCGCATTTTGGTCGTAGGACAAACAATGCAATCCTCGGGAAATGACAAAAATACTTATGCAATCCCTTATGGAGATAACAAAGTACAAACAGGTTTATAGTGACAAATAAATTCAGAAACGGGAATATTGTGTATATATGAATAATTCATACAGTTCCAGTTCTACAATAGGTAGCATAATATGAACAAAAGACATTATAAAATTAAAATTTCATCAGATATGACAATAACGACATTTCCGAGGAATATATATAGAGAGACTAGAAAAAGAATAAAGGAGTAGGGTGATGAGCAGGGAAGAGGGAAACACCATGAACAGTGAAACATGACTGCCAAATACCATATTAATATACATGCAAACATTGATAGCTTAATGTGCTGTTAAATAGGCATATGAGGTAAAAATTACTACAGAATTTGAATAATGAAATACAGAGGAAGGAATATATAATAGCTAGAAAGCTATTTTTATTGATGGCCTACACTAACAACAAACTCTAAAAACCCTAAGCCCAAAATGGAAAAACTGTCCACAGGTAGACTTTGAAGGGGGGAGGTGGACATATGGAACTCTTGCCAAAGCTTTACTACTAGCATTTGCTCACAAACAACATTATTGAAAAGTGTTAAATACTTCAATGATATGAATAAAAACCAAGTATATACAAAAGGAGTTTTCTAGTAGAGACTTGGAAACTTATAAGAGACAGAGCTCCTAGACAGTTATACCCTGACAGATTGTACATTATGACACCACATGCTAAAAATGTCTGATTTCCTGCAGGCACCAATTACATTTAGCATTCATAGGAGTATCCAAAGAAGAGTTGCTATAGTATAATGAATTCATAAATAAAAAAAAATAATAGGCCAAGTACTAGCATTACTACGAAAGAAAATGTCAAGAAAAATTACAGCAAATATTATTAATTCAATCTTGGGATGTTAGTCCCTGATAAAATGCAAAAGACACAGCAAAAAGAAACTATTACCAATTGCAGCTGCGGCAGGTGTAAAATCCTTTATATTAACTAGTGAAGGATAGACGAGGACATCTACAGGATTTACATGGCTTTTTAGAAAAGGTTCTCTGTCTGAAGCTGTGCTTTCAAAAGTAAATACTAGAGCGAGTAAGTACTAGCGATTAACGAAAAGTCAGTAAGGTCAAAGCCATGACGCAATAGATGGTGAACGTTGGTGCCCATACATTGGGAACTAAGCATTTAAGACAGTCAAACTATTCCTTATTTTAATCCTATGAGCTCCATCAATAATTAGCACCATTTTTTTATCCAAATCGGAGTAATTTTAAAATTTGACCCATGTACAACTGAAAATGACCGTTTTTATTGATTTTTGCTGTTTTTAGCCTATAACTCCAAAATTTCGGCCGCAGATAGTACAAACTATACCTTTTTGGAATCCTTATGATTAAACTATTAACTTGGTATACTTTTCAACATGATTGGATCAATTTAAAAATTTGATACCTGTTATTGACCTTTGACTCCCGAAAAAACAATTTCCCTACCCCCTACTTTTTTGGGGGTAAATGTTGACACCTTTACCTACCAAAATCAGTTGAAATCAGCTTCTTTAAATTTTTTTCACAGATTTGCTAAGAATATGTTTACTTTTGAGTTACTATAGGCCTATAGTTCAATAGAAGACATCATAATAAACATATGCTGAAAATTCCAGATTTTTTTAACACTGTTCTAATTTTGTAAGTATTTATTTATCTATACTTCAATTCCCCTTAGGCCACTGTGGATCCGGTGTAGAAGTAATTATAGTCCACCGTACTCATAGTCCGGCTACAACGGTAAAAAATAGGGCACTCAATTCATTTTCACGCTTTTTTCGTTATCGTCTCGGCTCGGGGTGAGGTTTGGTAGTTGGAACCTGGGGAGTTTGAAGGGGAAAGGGGTAGAGGTAAGTGAAGAATTGAGGAAGAGGAAGGTGGACGTGTGTGGTGTGCAGGAGGGAGAGGTGGAGAGGGGAGGGGGCTAGGATGTTGGGGTAGAGGAAAGAAAGTACACGTTGTGGTGGGCAGGAAATAGTGAAGGGATTGGGGGTGATGGAGTCTTGGTGATAGAAGAAGTGAGTGAAAAGGTGGTGGAGATGAGAAGAAGAGTGAAGAGTGATAGGGATGTTAACGGTCGTGATGGTTTTAGAGGAAGAGGTGTGAGGTTGTTTGTCTGTGGCTATGGCGCCATGTGTGAAGAAGCGTGAAGTGAAGAAAAGGAACAGTTTTATGTAGGTGGCAGAGGATGGGGAGGTGCAAGTGTCGGTGAATTGCTCTTATGTGTGGTGATTTTAATGGGGCATTGGGGAAAAGGACTCAAGTTTCGAAGGTGTCATTGAGGAGGAAATGGGTTTGGGGAGAGGAATCTGGAAGGAAGCGAATGTCCTGGAGTTCTGTGATTGAAAAAGAGACGGTGTGTTGCGAATACAGTTCCAGAGAGTAGACAAAAAGGAAAAGTGACATTATAGCTCAGGGGGAGTGGGGGACGGAGATTGATTTTGATGTTAGTGGGCAAGAGGAAGAGGAAATTTCTAAGAATGTCAGGTGATCCCAGGAGAATTGAAACAAAGGTTGGTGGTTGTAGATTTGTGGATAAGAGGAAGGTTGTGAAAAAGTGGTGAGGAAGGTTAGTGCATGAGAGGCGGAAAGTATGGAAGCGAAAGCACGAAGAGACAACAAGAAAGAATATGAGATGAGCGTGGGAGATGTGTGGGGACTGAGGTTGTCAGATTTGTGGGGATGCTTTACACGGAGGGGGTGTTAGTACAGGATGTGATGAACGTGTGTAGGAAAACAAAAGGAGGAGAGCGACAGGAGAGATTACAGGGTGGTGGATGCTGAGGTGAAGGAGGCGTTAGCGAGGGAAAGAAGGATGCATATTATAAGGATAGGAGAACAAAGCAGTACGGAAGAGAATAAAGTAAGGTATAAGTGGTTAAAGAAGCGAAGCAAAGAAAGTGGTTGCGAAGGCTATGAAGTAGGAGGCAGAGAAAGGGGCTGAGTGAGTGAGAGAGATCCAAAATGGTGTTGTTAATACGATAAGTGAAGGCAATGAAAAAGGATGGAAAAGATGTTGAAGGGGGAAGATGTATGAGGGGAAGTGATGGAAAGTTGAATTTTAGTGAGAAAGATAGAGGTAGAGTCTGGAAAGAGCATATGGGGAGAATCATGAATGAGGAGAATGAGTGGGATCAGAAGGTAGAGGCTGATGTTGTGGAAGAGCCATTTAAGAGGGTCAGTCGGGAAGAAGTGGTGAAGGCAATAAGAGAAATGAAAAAAAAGGAAAGGCAGCTGGACCCTCAGAGGTGAGTGCTGAGATGATATAGTGCGAGTGGAGAGATAGGGATTGGTGTGATGATGGAGTTGTGTCAGAGAGTGTTGGATGGAGGAGGCATGCCGGAGGGGTGGGCGGTGAGTGTGGTGGTTCCCATTTTTAAAGGGAAAGGGGATGCAATGAGTTGTGGTGCATTTAGTGGTGCATTTTGGAGGACCTGGCTCGGAAAGATATACGATTTTTGAGTTCAGATTCATTTAATACCATATTTGGGATATATGAAAAGTGCTGTTGTAAAATCTGAATTTCTTTTCCAGCTGCGTACTGGCCTGTTTTAGATAAAGGGTCAGTGCACCTGAATATTGTGTCAATTTTTAAGGGTTGGGGTAACAAATTCAGGGTTTTGCTTATGTATCTTATGAAAGGCGGACAAAGTGGAAATATAAATTTGGTAATATAACAGTACAACACATATTTTGTAACTTTTTGTTCTTTTATTCACTTTAATATTTCTTAAACAGGGTCAAAGGTCAAACACGTTCTTTTTCGTACTGAATTTTAACACATTACTAATATCGTACACAAACATGTTCAACATGTCACTTTCCTACCGTCTGAAGCTGAAGGATGAATTTCGTTATTGTTATTAGTTTTATACAATTCTAGAGTTGAGTTTTAGGCCTCATGTTTGTTTATTTTTATAAGGGAGCGGTCATTTTTCGCCAAGGGCGGGAAAGAACGGAGGATTTCATACTTGTCATTGCCGTCAAAATTTCGGTTCCCTTTTTCGCTTCGTTAGAAAATGTTGGGCAATTCCCTCGATTTCATGAGATTTTTCCAATTAAAAAGTTCACGTCCCCCTCCACTTGATTAAAATGTTTATAAGACATAAGACCTAAGAATATTCATAATTAATTATTTATGTTTTTTGTTTTTTTTTTGTTTTTTTTTGCTCCTCTTGCTTACAATTTTCTTTCGTATTCCCCTAAGCTCAAATCTCTTCCATTTCCCATGGCGTAAATAATGCCCCCTACTAAAGTTACGCCCACTTGCTAGGGGCGATTTTGGCATTTTCAATTTTACGGTGATGCATGGGGTTACACGATTTTCGTATTTACAGAACACCCGGAAAATATTTTCGACCTTAGGCTCAATTTGTGCAGAAGGTTCCTCTCTGTGCAACTATAGCAGCCAGGAGGTGGGGGCGAGTAGCGTCCCCGAAATAAAAAGGCAAAACATTATCCCCAAATGATTAAAAATGACTCCAAAATGACTCATGACAAATGAAAGGTTCCGAACAAAATATCTCCATCAATTTTATAAAATTTGCCCCCCCCCTCAAAAATCAAGCCTCAATCTGAAAAATCAACCTAAAAATCATTGGCTACGATCCTGGTGAGAGTTGCTTACCCATATTACATATACCTTTTTCTTGGTGCGGAGTCATAAGTGCACAACCGTCGATTACCTAAGTAACCTCTAAACCTGGACAATTCCTACACAGCACTATGTAAACTCTTATTAAGTTAGCAAAGAAGACCATCCCACGGGCTGTAGCCGACAGATTATATCGCATCCCTGGGATGAGGAATGTGCCGCAATTCACAACGAATCTTGAATTCTGACCTCGGGGGGAAGAAGCGACATCAAGGCTTCAGATTGACAACGGCTTGGATAGGAAACGTCGGGAGCCAATGAAGAGAAGAGAGTCCGGGGGAAATTGACTTCAATTCATTCTAGGCAGGCAGGCATGGGAAACCCATAAACCTCCTCACCGGCAGAAGAGTTTCCAACAATCGAAATGTCCTGTTCTGCCAACTCAATGTACTGTGCAATTCTCGGCAAATGGTCGTTTGATATTGATAAGGATCACACTCGCTCTGTGAAAAAAGAGATCACCAAACTTCGTCGAGCCCCTGAGGTGGACGGGTCACTTTCAACACCCTTCTCACTAGAAAGCTTGCCTCTGCTATCAGCCAACTAAAGAGTGGAAGAGCCCAGGGGCCTGATAATATACCAGCGGAGTTCCTGATACATGTGGCCCACAATGTATTGAATGACTCCAGGAGTTCTACACATGTTGCCTTATTATACCCAACCAGTCCTTACCCACGATCTGGAAGAGGGCTACCATCATCGCACTCCCCAAACCAAACAAGCCTGTTGACAACCCCAAGAACTACCGCCCAATAGTACTGTGTGTTTCCTTCAAACTCCTTGAGAGGCTGATCCTGGCCCGGCTGGAGCCAGTCATCGAATCCTATCTGTCTGACGAACAAGCAGGATTTCGCCATTTCCGGAGCACTGTCCATCAGTTGTAAAACTCACAAATGATATTGATGAGAGCTTTGAAAAGCGTCGTATGGCAGGCGTCATCTTGGTGGATCTTACTGCAGCATACGACACCGTGTGGCACCAGGGCTTTGATAATCAAGCTTCGCAGGACCATCCCGGACTGTCACCTTGTATATATAATTCATATGTAACATGCTTCCAAACCAAAGCTTTGTTCTTAAGAGCAGTGATGGGCAGGATCAGTATTGGCTCCCATGCTGTTTGACTTGTATATCAGCGACTTACCTCAACAACATCTACACAATATGGCTACGCCGACGATCTTGCCCTTCTTCACTCGGACAGAAGCTGGACTGAAGTAGAAAGTATACTTACTGCAGATATGGCCATACTTGCAGCACATTTCAAGACCTGGAGACTCAAGCTGAGTGAAGCTGACCACCGCTACTACCTTTCATCTGAACACCAATGAGGCTCATCGCGAGCTCCAAGTCAACCTCAATGGAGCGCCTCTGCCATACAATCCTACATCAACTTATCTGGGAGTGAAGCTTAATCGGCAGCTTACTTATCGGCAACATCTCGAGTCAGTATGTACAAAGGTATCTGCAGGAATAACATCTTGTGCCGGGCTGGATCTGCCATGGGGTATCCATAACAGGCGGTGACGGTCATTAATGCTTCGTTACTGAAGTTGGGATGTAGAGGTTGCGAACTGTGTGTAAGACCAATGCCGACATATCCGCTAAAATCGACTCATTTGGCCCCAAGTTTGACTCATCAATTTCATTTAATCTACCAAACAGACCTCTACAGCTTTTGGCATATAGGTAGAAAACTCTATTTGGAGCAAATAAAAATGTTGGATGAGGAAATTTTGAGAAAAAAAAAATTGAAATTTGAATAGTTTAGGGATTTTTGTTTCAAATTGGCCGTTGCCTTTCTCTCTTCAGCAGACCACAAGTACTTGATCGCGTGGGAAGAGATTAATAGTAGCGTTGTGGATGTTATGTTACAGAGATGGACAAGTATATTTAGCTCGTCACCCATCGCCAAATATCTTTGCCCATCACCGAGTGCCCGAGTCGGTGATGTTGTTTACATTTGCATTCATACTCAACATCGTAAATAAAGTCACAAAACGATTCTGAAATTGAAGGCCGGAGTCTGGACAAGGAAAGGATTGCTGTGCAGGTGCATTGTATGCTGTTGTCCGGAGCTCATGCTGCAGCACCATGCCATGGCACTGTCCATGGTAAAGAATTTTTTGTATTTGTGCCACACCCCTATGTGAATTTGGCAGCCTAACGGAATAAACGCATGTTGAGGATGTGGTGGCAGACTACGGAATTCAATCCCCTTCCATGACTGCAGTGCCTGGTGTGCTGTGACTGGAGTGGAAGTTTGAGCGGGGGCTGTGGTGAAGTATTGCAGAATCACCAGCACCATCAAAGGCTAGACTGGTCATCGTCGTGAAATAAATTGCCCAAATGCTTTGTGTTAGAGTGTTTTGAATTTTTCATACTATAATTTGGTTTATGCTTTCACTGTTAGTCTACTTTTCAACCACTGAAACCATCACGCGCATACAACATTGTATTGTACATCAAACATTGTAAGTTTGTACAAGACAGCTTGCGCAAGTCACAGCCTCAGATACGACCCACCCAACGTGGAAAATCTTATCACAGCACCCTCGGACTGAACCTACGTGGACTAATGCATGCATTGCAAGCAGTTGGATATCAGTCCTGCATCAGAAAGGTGGGTGACCCGATCACTTCTATGGATCCGATTTTTAGGTTTCGGGAATGTCCTTGTTTGGTCCACCTGTTGACTCGATGTGTGCCCACCTACTCACTGACGGAAAACGCTCGTTAACGTAATTAAAGCACATGATGCGATGGGTATGTTGTCAACTCAAAAAGAAAAAAAAAAAAAAAAAATTATATTATTTATTTATTATTAATGATATTGCCTTGGTTTCTTTTCCTCACATGGAATCGCATGATCCACCAAAAACATCAGATTACAAATTTTGATTAAATCAGCCCATCAATTGGGATATTAGAAGCAAATTGGATTTGGGGAATCCGCTACTCTCTTTAACGACGACTTGAACCCAATGCGATACCATTCTTTTAAGTGAAAAATACGGGTGTCGCAGGTTGCAATTCGTCGTAAAGAGCGTACCCGTGTAAAGCAAATATCTCATATTCATATTTTATTTATTAGTCCATCAACACTATTTATATATACGGTTACGGGACAATAGAACATGATAAATATTATAATCTTAAAGACAATATTACATATTTTTATCTGTTAAAATAAAAAAGTTAACTGGACGAGGACACTGCAAAACTCAGAGCGTGTAACGCATTCCCTCCTGCAGGGGAAAAAAAAAAGAAAAAAATGGAAAGTATGGATGTAATATAGGCCTGCATAAAAAGTAAATTATGAGAAATGGTCATGGTAGAGCCATTATATAAGAACATGAAAATGAATACATACAGTGGTAGATCGATTGCAGGCAATCTTATTAAGCAATAAAAGTTAAAAGACAGGGACACAACAAAGACAGACCGACAGACAGACTAGGAGAAGGAGGGAGAGATGAGAGAACTAATAAAAGGGGGAAACAAAAAACAAAAAAAGGACAGCGGTAGGTACAGAATACTAACACAAAAGATCACAAAAATCATCTAACATGGTGTAGTATGAACTGAGAAGGAACCGTTTGAAATGTTTTTTAAATGATGAAAGTGAGGGGCTATAGATTTTTTTTAAGGTGACATCTAAGCCGTTCCAAATAGTGCGCCTTGGGTTTTAATGGTATTGTCTGCTGTTTTGTGTTGGTAGGGATAATATGAAGGTCCGAAGCATAGCGAGTGTTGTATGGTTGGGATGGATCTGATCATTTCTGAAGAACTGGGTTTTTAAGTAGGGCTGAGAAGTCAATGATGAGGGAATTATACATGAAAGTACCAAGTTGGAAAAGATAATATCAGAAAGTTTAACATGTTTCTGAGGGAAAAGGGTCTGTGTGATGCCATTAAAGAAGGAATATACAAGTGCGAATTGACCTTTTTTGTAAAAAATCAAAAAAACTAAAAAATCAATTTTGTATTATTTTTGTCTGCCCAGACCATTGCACAATAATTAGATACGGGAGAATAAACGTATTGTGATAGGGTACGAAAGAATCTAGGGGACGATAAGGACGGGACTTGCGGATGATGCCATTATATTTAGGAAGAAATAATTTTTGAGATATGGGCAGTGTGTGAGTGCCAAGAAAGGTTTTATCAATAAGTACGCCAAGAAACGAGTGGGTTTACCTCACTGATGTTGTTATTGTCGATTGTATTTATATAGATTAGTATCTGGTCTTGTACTATGTTGTTTTTTTGAAGATCATGAAATTGTTTTAGCTATATTTAGAGACAGCTTATATGTTAAACCAATTGGAAATAATGCGAAAGTTCGTTATTAACCGTGGTTTCGAGGGTATATCGAGGTCTTCATGTAAAAAAGAATGTTAGTGTAATCCGCAAATAATATTAGGATGAGGAAGCTGCGAAACAAAGAGGCAAGATAATTGATGTACAGTAGTAGAAGAGAAGCGGAAAACTAATATGGAGCCTTGCGGTACACCACAGGTGATGTTAGAGGGCGAGGAGAATTTACCATTATAGGTAACAACTTGTTTTCGATCAGATAAATAATTGGATATCACGATTTGCCAGACCCCTTATAACATAATGGCCCTTAATTATACAAGGATGGAGTGGTGTAATGTATCAAAAGCCGTGCTTTAAATCAAAAAGATACCAATTGAATGAAGTTGTTATCAAGTCTTGAACTTTGCGTTGTAGAAGTCATTTATGGCCATATCGGTGGTCCTCCTGGGGAGAACGAAAATCCAACTGGTTGGCACAAAGAATGTTATGCGTGGAAATAAAATTATAACTTCTGTTATACATAATCCGTTCCCAGACATTCGAAAGCTTTGGCAGTATAGAAATAGCCAATAGTGTTAATAAGGGGAGTCACCGGCGTGCATACAGGAATGACGTAAGCGATTTTGAGCTGAAGGGTAACACAGTTGATAAGAGCGATTGAAAAAAAAATTAAATGCTACAAGAATTGAATTTAATTTCAGTAGCACAGCCGCTTAAGGATATAGAGTGAGATCATCATGACCTTGGTGGTGTGTGCTTGTTTTTTAATTTTCATTACAAGTTTATCAATCTCATCTGATGATGTTGGGTTTTACGAAAATACTACTTGCTTGCTAATAGGTGTAACAGGGGGTTGAAAAACTTAGGATCAGTGGTGGTATTTTATCGGACAAGAGAGAGCCAAGATTTGATGAAGAATTCATTGAAGTGGGATGCAATAGCACAGGGTCAGTACCTTTCTTACCATCTTTGTAAAGGAAAAATCGGGAAGTTTTTGCTGTTTATTTCTTCCAAGAAGGTTGTTTAGGGTTCACCACATTTTTTTCATATTATGGTTGTGAGATCAATTTCAGAGGAAATGTGTGACTTTTTTGAGAGACAGGAGTAACTGGTTAAGGTAATTTCGATATTTTAGTGTAAGTGATCCGATAGCCTATTTGGTGTTTACAAAGCTTTCTATATATTTATCGTAGTTTGTATGATTTAATTAGACTTTTTGATTCCAAGGCTTATTTGGGGTTATTCAGTTTAGATAATCTAGTCTAACAATTGGGCAATGTTATTGAGGAGAATGGTGAAGTATCAAAAAATTGTTGGAAAGGCAGAGATTCGGGATCGTCATGTTGTACGAAATCACAAATAACTATGGAGAGGCATTCTTGAGAGCCTTATGTTATCTGGTTTTAATTGCCTTCTGCGTCGATAATTGAGGATGAGATTTGGTTTGATGTGTAGTGATACTGGAGAGGTGAACGGAAATATCGGAAAGTGATCTGATAAGTCGGTAATGAGGACACCAGATTTGATCACCTGTAAGATATCAAGGAAAAATGTTGTCAAGTAAGCAGTTTTTCTAGGAGGCCTATCAATGCAAGGAAGAACTTGTTTGAATAAATCAAGTTGATGAAGTTGTTGATTTGGGATCTATCACATGTTCAAGAGGTCAAGATTTAAAGTCGCCCATGATTTGTAGCTTGATTTTTCTTCTCATTTGATACCGTTGATCGATGTTTTTTTCAAGTGGATTGAGACATAAAGTTCATCAAAAACAACAATCTGGCTTATAAATAATACCTATGATGGTTGTGTATGGATGGGTTATTTCAATAAATATCGAGGCACAGGTCAGACAGTCTACTTTTGGATTCAGTTCTGGAAGATATTAATATTTGACTTTATAAATAATGAAGCCTCCTCCACCTTCCTGTCGGGCCGTACGGTATACATGTTCAGCGTTGTAAAACCTGAGTCAACAAGATTGGCTTCGGAACTATCATTAAACCAGATTCAGTAAAGCCATAATATCAAAATCAGATGGTTGAGTGGTTAGAAATAGTCAGTAACTTGAAGTTACCCTTCTTATAGGACTTACGGCGGCTATTATGATGAATTAATGATAAACGGATTTGACAAAAGTGGATGAATTAAACTGGCATGTCAAATAGGAACAATCATAGAAAAGTTGTGGTCAATATTACATGCAGTTCACTGCTGAGAGTGAGGTAGAGTTTAAGTTAAGGTGCTGGTTCAAAACGGATGGAGAAAACGAAGATTGGTAGGCAAGAATTTTAGTTTTAACGTGGAAATTTTGGGAAACAATAAATGTCAGGATGCGTGCAGAATGTGTCCTCGAATAACATTACTTTAAAAGTCCCCTAAAATCCTCTTGTGATTTCAGAATAAGGGGGCAAACAGTTTGTACAGGGTAAAATTACAAAAAATATTAGAAAGGTCCCTTAAAATGTGTTCAAAATTTTTGTCATGTCCCAAGGATCAATAAAAAGGCATATAGTTGCCCTATCTACAACTGAGTTTAAAGGTACTAAGGACCTAAAGCATCAATGTCGTCCTGGGGGTAAATATTGCAAAATGATCCAATTTCATTGAAACCAGATTCAAAATGCTGCGTAGAGTCCTATCAAAACAGAAAATGTTCATTCAATCACCTACATGGATCCCAATATTGACCATAAGAGCAGAGAAGGAGAAAGAAAGAAAGCAGTGACCACCATAGAGCATGGAGAAACCCCCCTCACACGTGGCCCTGTCATTTGCAAGTAATGACCATACCGTTTAAAGATTCATTTGGTGTGTACAACTAGATGAAGAATTTGACCTCTGTCAGAAGAATCCGACAATCTGAAAAATTTACCCAAGCATGAACCTCCGTGAGCCTTTTTTACCATATATTATTAAACTACAAGCCACAGATTAGGGGCACAAACTATACCTTTTTTAATCTTGGGAAATGACAAAAATGTTGGAAACCATTTAAGGACAATGGGAATTATTTCGTAATTTTACCCCTGTACAAACTTTGCCCCTTATTTTGAAACAAGCACACGAGGATTTTGGGACTTTTAGATAATTATTCTAGACAAATTTCTGCACCAATTCTGACATTTTCGGCTTGTTCCCAGAAATTTCCACCTTTCCATTGTTTATTTATTCATACTCTCGCCTAATGGGACCAATTTAAAGAGCAGGACATACATACAGACGAGACAACGTCGTCGAACACACACCAAAATTAAAACTATTTATTATCGTTAGCTATCATGAAGGGGGAATAGCTGAAGGAAAAACGTACGCTATTGCAGGGGAATTTAAATAACGATAAAAAAATAGGAACAAACCTTTTATAAACAGATTATAACAGCAATTACAAAAAAACGTCATGACTAGAAATAATAGGAATGCATAAAAACTAATCATAATTAGATACACGGATGCTGATGACCAAAGAATAGAAAAAATATCTTGATAATAAGATAGTAAGTAACTGATGAGTGCTGTCATCGATGTAATTAAAAACCATAGAAGCCGGTGTGAACACAAAGGTGGCTAGCGAAAATATAGGCAATGGTGGCAACGTTGTTAACGTGATGTACGGCACTCATACATAACTACATAATAGCAGATTCAGGGTGAATTAAACAATCAATTAGGGATTTAACGATGGTGTAGTTATACCTCAGTCAAGTTTAAAGGCTAATAGTAAGGAACTACATTAATAGGCATCTTGAGTACCGAAAATACATGAGCATCTGCAACAATTGTCCTATATGCAGCTGATACAGGTACGCACGAGAAACATAACAACCGCAATTTATAGGGAAAGATGTACGAAGTAAAAATGATTGAGGAAACGATGGTACTTAATAGAAAAATACCATCTATAAATCTTAACAGTACAGTTTATAAACTTATATGATATACCGAATGAAAAAATAGTAAATTGATTGACCTACAAGCAATGCTATCTCCCGTAGTAAGACAAATTCATGGTGAGAATATACATATGGATAGATATAAAATAGGTATATGAAAAAAATATAATAAGACATGTTGTACATATGCTATATGAATTGACATACACAAAGTGTAATTATTTCAGATATATGCCAGTATTAATATTAACAGGGGAAACTTGGATCGCTAGAAAGATAAAGGTGTTGGAGATGATGAGCAAGGAAAAACGATACACTTAGCATAAATTATGATCATGTCAACAATTTTACCATACATATAACGGAGTCACATCCCCAAAGTGTACAAGATACAGTATGTATTTAAATTCATTAAATTTAGATATGGCAGTAATGAATTACATGGTAATCTTTGAAAGCTAGAAAAAGATTATTAAAGGGAGATGATGAGCATGGAAGAACGAAATTACATGGCATGTGATCATGATGGCAATTGGACTAACATATAACAGAGTCAAAACCCCAAAGTGCACTAAAACATATGAAAATGTATTAATTTCAGATATGACAGTATTGAATTACATGGTAATCATTGAATAGCTAGAAAAAGATTAAAGGGGAAGATGATGAGCAAGGAAGAACGAAATACATAACGTGTGACCATGACGGCAATTTTATTATACTTCATACAAAGTCAAACCCTCAAAGTGCTATATACACATGATATCATTAAATTCAGTTATGACAATAGTGGTAATCGGTGTATAAACCATGGTAATCTTTGGATAGCTAGAAGAAGGATAGAAGGTGTAGATGATGAGCAAGGAAGAACGAAACACATAGCATGTGACAATGATAACAGCAATTTTAGTATACTAATTTATACGGAGTCAAATTACCACAGTCCGGGCTCCATAGACGATAACAGAATAAAGCGTGAAACTAATGTTGCGTGAAACTAATGTTGCGTAAAGAGTCAACTGAATTGAGTGCTCTATTATTTTTTACCATTGTACCCGGACTATGAGTACGCCAGACTTTAATTCTACACCGGTTCCCAAAATGGACATTTATAAAGCGCCAGACTCCTGCCCGAAAGTAGTCCTGATGATCATGACTAGATAGTCTTAAACTTTTTTTATGGCTGTTTTTATCATAGACTATCTAGTCATGACAAGTAGTGCCATTTAAAGGCCGACTCAGTGATTTCCTGAGGAGGGCGCCCTCAATTTCCAAAAAAATTGTGTTTTTTGCATGTACATAATGCTTGTCCATATACTAATCACTGTGTGAAATTGCTAAGCTTAAATCGAATTCCTTCATATAGAAAATCACAACTTTGTTATAATCCGGAATTTTTGTTATACACAGTATCCTATGGGACGTAATACTACACATAAATGTTTACTGCATCAAAACGAAAAATCTGATTCATCTCAAATTTCGGAATTGTGCATTTTAGGTTACTATCTTTAGTTCTAGTTGACTATTTTTCATTATTACACAAAAAAATAATATTTCGAAATCTCTGAGTCAGACTTTAAGCCAAGATTCACAGACAGCTTCTGCTCTAACTTTACAGCTGCCAAGTGGCTTAAATATTCATTATTTACAATAAACGTTATATTGTAGGCATTCTTGAGTCTTCTGCATCATGTGATAACCATTTTTCCAGATTTGAAATTCACATTATCATGAAATTTTCAGGTGAAACTTACCCTTGTTGTGTCTATATTGGGCTGCCAAATTTGGCAGCCTGTGAGCTGTGTACATGTTGACATGAACTTTTTTGGGAACAAATTGTAGCATCGGTTACAAATTGGTAAGACAATTATTCTGCAGACTCTAGAGATGCTATGTATGTCAAAAGAAAATTATTTTTTCTTTTTATTTAGGAAATATATATCTCAAACCTTAAATGGCATTGGAACTCCACAGAACAGTTGTAACTTTATGGCACCAAAGATTATGTCCAAATTTTAAAAGATGATGCCATAAGTTACAATTATTGGAACTAGCCCGAAGGTCGCTCACTGCGCTGTTGCCTAATTATTATATGCTGCCATCAGAAAATCGTCACTGTCAATCATTTCGCCTAAAAAATCAAAATCTTACCTTTATTCTCATTCTTAAACAGCTTTATCATTTATAGGCTGACTCAGAGATTTATAAATATAATTTCATTTTGAGTAGAAATTAAAAATAGTCATCAAGAACTAAAGATAGTGACTTAAAATGTTCAATTCCAAAGTTAGAGATGAATCGGGGTTTCCGTTTTCATGCAGTTAACATTTATGCACA
>JAMKCH010085767.1:0-41847 GCA_023653785.1 Ophioderma brevispina | reverse complement strand
TGAAAAAGCTGACCATTCAGAATCAAGGTCTTCGACTGTGCTTGGGTGCTTTTCGTAACTCTCCTATGCAAAGCTTTATATGTCGACGCTAATGAACCTCCATTACATCTCAGATTGGGAAAAATTAGTTCTTCAATATGCTCTAAACTTAAAAGTAATGCTGATATCCCAACACATGAGATCAACCGTTCGCCTAATTTACCAACTTCTATCTAGTAAACCTAATGCTATTCCATCTTGTGGAATCTCGTATAAAAGAGGGTTTTTTCACAGTGTGTGGTCCTAAGCCGATAACATTGTCTTCATTTGATTTTCCATTAGTTCTACCTTGGACAAATGTTGAGCTTGATATTGCCCTAACTTTATGTCATATAGAAGGGATCTACGATATCTTTGTTTTTCAAGCTAAATTTGATGATCTTAGACATAAATATCATAAACAATCGACTATATACAGATGGGTCGAAGATTTTGGGAAAGGGCTGCCTGCAGGCTGTTTTAAGTCGGCGTGATCACCGTCAGATTAGGTTACCCTTGATATGCTAATGCTCTATTTTATTTTTCACTGCTGAATTGAAGACACGTTAAGTTGGCTTTAGAATTAGCTGAAATTTTCCAATGAGAGTCATTTCATTATATTTACTGATTCACTATCTATCTAGTCTTATGGCTTGAAAGCAAGAAGGTGCGTCATCCCTATATTGCTTGAGCTGTTGGAAGTATTCTTCAATTTGCTCAATTGAATAAATCGTTGTTTTTAGTTGGATTCCGCGTCACATTGGTATTCACGGCAATGAAAGGTTGATGTATTGGCGAAGAACCCTTAATATGGATTAAAACAAACATTGGATTTCCCTTTACAATTTTAAGGCTTCTATTAATAGCTATATCAGAAACAGGTGGCAAATGCTGTGGATTCATTTCCTGAATAAAATGCAAGCTTTTTCAACCAACCCTGTTGGAGCTGTGTGTAGTTCAGGTTTTGGATTGGAGACGAAGGGACGAGATTGTATTAGCGCGATTTAAAATTGGTCATACTTATATGACCCATAGTTCTTTGCTTAGAGTGAGGCCAGTCCTCGGTGTATTCCTTGTGATTGTTGCTCCTTCTGTGAAAAGCATGTATACTTGAGTGCGTTGATTATCGCTTTTCGTAGAAAATATTACATGTCCCAGATTTGAAACCATTATTTCAAGATATTAGGCCTCTTCATGTGATTAATTTCTGGAAGAGGCCGATTTATTTAAATATGTTTACACTTTTAAAATGTTATGAACTGCATTTAATCGTGGTGATTTTTAAAACGGTTTAATGTTTTTTTTAGATACACGTATGGACCCGATATAACACAATTAATGTTGAGTTGTCGTTAAACTTAAACTCACTCACTCACTCATCACTCACTCATCTCTTTATGGACCATGGTTCCGGACCGCTACCTGAATAACGAATGGCATGGTAGCATATAGAAACCGTTATTCAATATTCGTCCCTGTCAGAAATTATATGACTATACCTTGTTCTTGTATTTTAAGGAAGTAATCCAAGATACCATAGAGGACTCAGTTTATTATTGCTCGATAACATATAAGCATAATTGTAAGACGTGATTACATCGTGTGAAACCAATGGCAACGTTTAAGTTAATGCCTTTTCTCGGCCGCCGCCCACCCTCCCACGACATCATAGTCCCCATCAAAAATGTAAGTACAGCTTAAGTTTTTGGATTATACAGGGTGATCCGAATGATCTGCACCCAAATTTAAAGAAAGTATTAAATTATTCTATAAATAAGTATCAAGCAAGGCAACACACAAAAAAAACAATGACACAAACAAATGTCCATTTGGGTCTTCAGATGAAGCATTTGGAAGTGTCAATTTGACTACTTTGCGGTTGTTCAGAAGATACCCTACCTGACACCTTTAGGGTGTGTCAGATGTAAGCACATCTAGGTGGCCAGGTGACAACCTTTAGGATGTCAGAATAACCCCTTTAGGATGTCAGAATGTCACCTTTAGGGCCCGGGGGTCAAGCCAGAATGACACCCTTGGGGTCTCATTTGAGACCCTAAAGGTTCATTCTGGCTTGACACCCTAAAGGTTTCCAAAGGTGTAATTTCTGGCTTGACACCCTACAAAGGTGTCTCAATCTGACCCCTCAACCGTGTCAAATTTGGACACTTTATATGCTTCATCTACAGCCCAAAAATTTATATCATAGACGGTATTTGTGCATATTATTTAGTGACAGTTTCCATCAATTTTATATCCTCTGTTTATATTTGGAGAAAGGTGCTAGAAAAGAACGTACGCTGAACTACTCTCACCCATAGAGATAGAGTAATCGGGAGAGTAATAAAAGGCTAGAGGTCGTCCGGCCCTCTAGATTCAACGAGCTCACTGGAAGACGCTTAAATGTTACCGCCTAAGCCCATCACACGTAAACAGCATGGAAAATGCACTTTCTCGTTTATTTCGCCAGGCGACCCTCGTTTATAAAATGATCCATATACATCCAAGAACATCGTCAGGCATATGGTTTGTGCAGAAAGTTTATCGTCGCAAAGACCGGGCACGATGTTTTTTGCAGATTTTCAAAATGGCTTCCAAAGTAGCGTGGGCTATAGTAGGTTCGTTGTTGCTATGGCGGTGTGACGTTTCTTAACACAGTATTGATAATCAGCGAAATAAGCGTGTTCGTGCCGATTCTAAAGAATTAACCGGGAACTATGAGTATTTCTTTTTTAATCATCCTTTGGATACTTGAGATGTTTTGGCTTTTGCAGTGATGTAAAAGCGTTGCATAATCGCGAGCATTCCATGTAGATATCTCCAAAATGATCAAATGTGTGATGCTTCGTTATAGTTCTACCTCATCATATCCAAACGGCTTACGATATTTTAATGCGGCTGGCAAAAGCTGAAAGTCTTCGTTATTTTAAAGCTGACTCAGAGATTTCGATATAAATTACTACAGATAATAACCTAACATGTTCAATTCCAAAGTAGAGATGAATCGTATTTTCCGTTTTCATGTAGTAACATTTATGCACATTACAGTGCCATAGGATCCCGTGGAGGCCTAAACAAAAATTTCCTGATCGGAATTTTATAACAAAGTTGTAATTTTCTATAGAAGGACTTCGATTTGAGCTTTAGTTACTTCACACAATGATTAGTATATGGACAACGCATTATGTACATGCAAAAACACGACATGTTTGAATTGAGTCGCCCTCATCGGGAAATCTTTGAGTCAGCCTTTAAGAATTCCAGGAAATTGACTTTGAAACTGACAAGACCTCGTAACTAGAGATCACTGGCTCATGTGTACATGGATTTATAAGCGTACTGAAACGGGCGTTTTTTATATTGCAGGCCCGATTGGCAGGCACTGATCTCCGACTGCAGCTGAACGTCCGGCGCGCGCTTATGTGACCTGAATTCACTGTTAATATTTGCCCCGTGCATGTTAGTTCGGTTGACACTATTAGCTAGAAAAATTTCAACTTCACTCGGCCCCCACCCACATCTTACTTTCATTCACTAATGTATTTAGAAAATACACCCCCTGGTTTTGTGTATGATATTGATACCCAGAATCAAACAAGGTAAGTTCATGTTCAATGTTGATGTAAGAAGTACAATCCACTGAACTGTGTCCTTGGTGGATGAGCATATTGTACTCATAGTGTGATAATCGTGAAAAAAACAACCATATAAAATCTACAGTTCTTGGAAATGGTATTTTACAACCAGTAATGAAATCCGTTTAGTTTCGTGCATATAGAACTCTGGATGCATTTCTGCAAATTCTTGAAACCATCAAATGCAATATCTCTATCCCTTACCAAGGAGGGCGGTGTTACCACCCCCCTCGAGATTCATTATAAAACACCCCGATTCTTATGAATTTTGATACAAGTGGATAGCTGTGTCCCTTCCGTTTTTTCCCATTGATACCAAAATAAGTACCAACTTACCTAGTATGGCTTCAAAATGCTCCTTAATTCCTTAGATTTATTTGAAGTCTAAGGTGACTGGATTAGTGACAAAACCTTTTGAGATTTAAAAACAATTCCTTTAGATTCAAATATAATCTTTAAAAATTTTATAAACAGTTTTAACTAATTTAAAAAGGTTTATTTTCAAATCAAAATGACTTATTTTTAAGTAAGCCTTTTCACGGTTAAATTTTTTAAGTCCAAAATAAGTTTTGTCACCCTAATTCCAGTCTCGTTAGACTTAAAAATAAGTCCGAAGAATTTAAGAGAGTGACGTCAAAGTCCGCGAGGTTCCGGCAAAAAACAAATTTTTGGGGGGGCCCCCCCCCCATTTTCCACAGAAAATAGGCGAAATCCAATTTTGTGCTAAAAAGGTCGAAATTTCGGATTTTCACATGCGGTTTTCAGCTGTAAATGATGGCAATCGACTACCTTCACATTTTGTTCGCTAAAAGACCAGAAAGAATGAGAGAATGATTTACCCCGAAGCTTTTTTGGGGGAACCACTAACCCCCTTGGTAAGACGAGGCCTAGGGTTTAAATGCACTTTTGTGAGAAAAAAATCATGGAGCGACCCCGTGCCTTGCGTATGGGAAAATTGCCCAGATCTAAAAAGATAACGCTCAGATACCCTTTAATACGGTGATCGTCAGATTTTCATCTAGGCACGTTAGGGATATACATACTATATCAGGTTAAAACAAATCTGTCACTCATCTCTGTGGTATGTCAGCGTGTAATAACATATAAAAAATTTTTTTTAATCATGTTTTTTTGTTGTTTATTGGTATTTAAAAAGGCAAAATCAATTCCATTCTTTTAACATAGAATAAAATACTACTTTGAAAATTTCAAATCCTTTGGAAGACAACTTCAAGGTAAGGTAGTAACCATTAACTCCCACCCCGTAATTTCATAAGAAATCCCTAAATACCCCACAAATACTACCTAGTAACACAGGGGAATTACAAGGTCACTGATGATTCGTATGCAAACATAATGCGATGTGTGCTACTGGAACCCCAAATACCACAAAATACCATGATGATAGCACAGCGTGGTATTTTTGTGCTATTTTGGGGTATTAGGGTATGCATATGGGAAGTGTGCTGGTGGAGCCCCAAATACCACAAAATACCATGATGGCAGCTTAGTGTGGTATTTGGTGCTATTTTGGGGTGTTAGGGGTAATACGAAACAAGTAGGTTTTTCCCCTCAAGATGCTCTATTTGCCAAAACAGTCGGTAAATTTGCGTCCACATCATTTTGATTCACCCTGTATTCTATATGGTCGTCCCTGACCACACTCCCACCGTTCTTCCTCTGTGTAAAGGCTGCCATCTTGTCATTTCAAATAATAGCCTATTTTAAAATACCTTGCAAGTTTCATTGTAACGTAATACTAGCTGGCTGATCTAATTAAACAAGTTTTATGTTTCCGTATAAACATGGCTATTAAATACGTCACAATAGATCGAGTCTTTCCGAATATTACCCAATGTTTGTATTTCATGTTGAACGTTTACTTCGCGATTGTTCTGATTAATATAACGTGTCTTCTGTATGCTCCTGGGTGTAAATACGGCCCCTGGATGGTTTGATGAATCTGCAGGAAAAGATATAGGTAATAGCTAAAAGCGCAGCATACAGCTGGAAACAACATATGCGATGGGACTTGCTACAATTCGCCCGACATTATACAATGCAAGGACCTAAATGTTTAAAGCGAAAAAAAACAAACAAAGAAAGCTAACAAACGGTAAACGACACTTTCAAAACAAAATATTGAAAAGAGAACACGCACCGATAGTACAATTACAAAGAGGGTATTAAACCGACCTATGGAAACGAAGACATTTTTTGAGGATATAAATTTTTCTAAAATTGCACTTGATTGGTTGTAGAACATCCACCAAGAACGTTTTGAAGGATATAGACCGTATTCAATAGCCAGCCATGTTGGTGGACAAGATAGACGCATTCCAGTACTACAATACATTCACCTGTCAATGATCCCTGTGCAATCGCTAAACATGGATCGATTGACAGCTTAATGTATTGTAGTTCTGGAATGTATGCATCTTGTCCACCAATATGTCTGGTGGCTGACGTCATATTGAATACGGTCTATATTGCACAATACAAAAATAAACAAAGCTTTGAATTTGCCTGCAGACCTAATCGGCCCAACAGAGAATTACAAAACGAAGCGTGCTTGGATTTTTGTAGTACACAAAATAATAATAATAATAATAATAATAATATCATCATCATCCTTGGACTTCCATCGAAATGTGTGACGTGCTTTTTATTGCCAAATGTCTCTATCCCACATTGTTGTTCCCACTTCATTCAAAGCGAAGCCGGTGTCTCAGCATACCAGGGTAGGTAGGTGGTCTGCTTTCTCTACTTGGACATGAAAGTCTCCATAGGGCTGATATAATTTGATCCTCGAAAGCAATGCCCAGCGAACTGTGCTCTGTGCCACAGTTGTAGCGATAAGAGGTAGATCTGATGTTTGGTAGGATGCACTCGCTTGAGTAGCCTGATATAAGTGCCATTTACCATGTCTTGGCGCTCGCGCTCCCTCTTCATACCATGTTTCTGCGTCGGCACTATAATAAGATGCTCTCCACACATGCCACGAAGAAGACAATCTTATTTGCTCTGGTGACGTCAGATTTCCTTATGATATCAAGCTTATTACAGGCACTCATGTCCTTGTCAAGAAGTCCTTTCTGCTATGGAGTACACCAGGACCCCAGATATTTAAAATCTTTTACTTCCTCGATATAGTTGTACCATTCATTGCGCGGATAGAAAGATAGTCTACCTCTTCATTGAGAATCATTCATTCTGTCTTCTTTGCATCCAGCATTAGTCTCACTTTAGTGGCCGACTCTTCAAATACAGTGAGTAGATTCGGCCAAGAGACCGACAGTTGAGAACCCTGGTCAGTAGATATTTGGTAGATGATATCACTTCTGCAGTCAATGCAATATTGTCAGATTGTCAGCATAGTCTACATCGGTGTTTTGACCTTGACGCCTAGATCTTCTGCCAATTGTGAGACCCTTTCACGGTATCTGCTGAGACTGGCGCAATATGCAGTCGACCGGGCAACGAAAAGGGAAGGAGCGAGCGTGTTACTTACATTGAAGAATTTCTGCCGTGGCAGTGAATTCCTCGGTGAACTAGGAGGAGGTATAGTGTTCTTCCTACAATGCATTTCTTACAATACATTTTTTGCACTGGTTGTGACATGAATTTATGTGACAATTAATGCAAAAATTGTATTGGAAGAAATGCATTGTGGGAAGAACACTATACCTCCTCTTGGTGGCACCACCCATGCTCTGCACAAAACCTGTTTGGTTGTCATCACTGACCTCTACACATGGATAGCGGGCTGCCGCACAGTTGAATGGTCGCCGAGTGTCACAACAGGAAGTTGCTTTTCTACCTTGGTAATATGGCGGTAAACAATGCATACACCTGCTGGTGCACATATTCCACACAGATGTTCTATTGTTATACAAAATTCCTTTAACTTTGACAAGGTGTATGCATTGTTTCCCGCCATATTACCAAGGTAGAAAAGCAACTTCCTGTTGTGACACTCGGCGACTCAGACCCGCTATCCATGTGTAGAGGTCAGTGGTTGTCACACATTACAGCAATGGCCCTTCCACCTTAAGGTTATACACCACTAACCTAGCTGCCGTAAGGACTACTTTCTTGCATGGCAAAAACTGCTTTAAAATGTCTGAAAATGCACTAGTTATATTAAGAAAGTGATGGGATTTCATAATTAACATGGTAGACTGGAATGTTTCTCAAACTAAGTGGCATTTGGACAGTGATTTTGAGGCAATTTACTCCGCGCTCATCAATTTCACATCGATTTGCTCATTACTAGCTTTCGCGACTATAGAGAATCTTGTGTTGCCAGTCTGACGTGCGGCGAGTTTGGTGATTCGTAACTAAATTTTTTCTGGTCATCTTATGTTCAAAATTTGGTTATTTGGTGATTCTAGCTTGTACTTTGGTGTGATATTGTTGTATTTCCTCTGTGAGAGTTTTAAATGTGAAAGAAACATGCAGCTCAAAGTTGCCATTTTCCCCAATAGACTACTGTGTATAGTGAGTTAGTGGTGTGTAACCTTAACATATTGTTAACATTTTGTTTTGTTATGTTTCTCCAAAAATACAACACCATTGCCTTAAAATATGTGGGTTATAAATAAATGTAATAAATAAATGAAATTAAACTTTTACTACTAAAAGAAATGATAACGTTCACGGAGGAAATATTACTGATCTTTATAACTGTTAAGCGATAATAAATCCCAGCGTTTAGTCTCACTAGTTTAGTCAAGGTCAATTATATAGTTAACGCAGATATATATCGATTCTATACACTTATGGGTGTTTATATTAGTGCTATATCGTGTAGCGGTGTTTTGCTTTATAGCGTTAACACAGGCTGTATTGTGTAGCTTAAACATATGTAGCCAATATATTATAAAACTAAAAACGCTTAAATTTTTATAGTGAATACGTGCTAAGTCAATTGTATCTTACATATCGGAATCAAAAATATCGTTTTCCAAAATTGATGAATTTTACAAAATGTCTAGTATCTGCTGGTAAATTTGTCCAACATTTAATTCAAACTGCGATAATTTCTTCTAACAGAATACGTTGAAATAATTGTTTTCAGTATACTGATTTAATGACGGAGAGTTTAATAAGTAAATCTTACTTCATAAAAACAAACAAACAAACAAAAACATGGGATATCAAATGCAATAAAGTGTAAAATAATTATCTTTGTCTTTCTGTAAATGTTCGTATATATATTCGTACTTAGGTGAGAAAGGTGTATTTTACACTCCTAGAAAAAAGGGTAGCACTTTTTTCTTAGAATTTTATCAGACTAAAAGCAATCGCTAAATTGTGAAATAAAAGATGCATTTTCAACTAAAAGCAATCGCTATATTGTGAAAAATCCATTGTATGGCCAAAGAAAATTGCTAAATTTTGGAGAAAAAAAGGAAAAATTAAACCATGTGACTAAAAAAAGACTGTGTTGAATTTCCTGGAAGGAGCATAGTGTCTCACGCAATAGTTGAAAAGGATAAAAAAAGAGGAAAAAATTAAACGATGTGACTAAAAACGAATGTGTTGAAATTCCTGGAAGGAGCATATAAGTGCCGCATGCAATAGCAATACAATACAATAGAAAAGATAAAGTATTTGATGGTATGGTTATGTTAGTATATGAGGGTCAATATTTAATATTGCGTATAGCTGCCGGTGTAAAGGGAGTCATATTCTCTTTGGAGATATGGTCCGGCTTCCATAGACAATAAGCGAAACTGGACCGTAAGTCCAATGTACTGTCATTCCTTTCACTACGGATCACATCCTGGGGAAAATTAAAGTAATGAAGATATCAAAAATGCTCCAAGCATTTCCAAATACATCAATAGTTTGACAAGTCTACCAGGTCATAAGCGTTTATACCTCAATGGTATATGGTAAGTTGACAACGATTGGAATTAAAACACTTATTGGTGTTAAGTGTTAAATATATCACCCAAAATGCAGACTTAAACCAATTTGGATTTGATATTTATTACCTAATTCCGTGTATGTGCACAGTCTTTGGTGTGAATTATAGCACCCACGTTTTTGCAGGATGCAAAGTTGTTTAATATTTCTTATTTAAATTTGCCTATAACATATTGACCAGATTTAGATGAATGAATTTCGATCCATGGCACCTTACTTCGGCAGATTTTCGTTACAATAGGCCACGGATTTCTTAAGCATCAAACCATAAACGAAGGGAAAATGTACTGAATGATTACTGACAAATTATCATGTCTGGTAGGCTATGACTTATTTATTAGAATAAAAGAACTCAATCATGCTGACATAAGCGTTTTAAATATGAGTATTTTATGCATACATCTTTTTCTATATAGCCGCAATCTAATGAATATACCTTAACATTACGGGAATGATAACTATAACCTATGATTAATTACGATAATTAAAACCAGGATATAGCCATGTTTGAAGTGCGGGTGGTTCATCAGCATAGCCAATGTAATAACGGAGCAAAAAGAGGAAGAGAAAACGACCGTCTTCTAAAATACGTGACATATAAGATATAATTCTGATGGAATCGGTTGAATTTACTTAACAATTATTATAAGTAATCTAGAATTTTCCTTTGTTAAAGGTCTCAGGAAATGCAAATAGAATGTGGTTTGTGTCAAGTCTACAAGGAGGGCCCAAAAAGCATTCAATATTTGGGTTGGTGATGACATCATTTGTGGTATCATTAAATTTTCAGAGAGTAATCAGAAAAATGCCAGGTGAATGTGGGAATCACTTCTGAATGACTGAAACTCAATACGTTTCACTATGAGTCGTGGTTGTTAGTGTATTCTTTTTCCTGACCCTGTTTATTGGAATGGAAGCTCCCCATAAAAGATTTGGAGTAGGTTTATCATCTGATTTCGGGACCTTTAATCGGAAAATGAATACGAACACGAATATGCAAGCACTGTTGAAATTACATGCAGCATATTTAGTATATGCTACTCCATTTTACAGATTGTTAGGTATTCTTGCCTGTCAAAGGACATTTTGTTGATTTTTTTAATCCTGGACATTTCATGATAAACTTATAAACACACCCTTCAGTTTAAAATGGTTTAATTAATAAGGTGCAACGGCGAGATTTAAGTCATCCATATTTTCTGTGATATGTAATGATTGGATATAGATTAGACACATAAAGATTCCCTACCTTCTATTTGCGTTGCAAAATAACTTCAAATGAAAACAAAAGGCGATTTTATATGCTTATATTTCAATAGAAAACATAAGCCGAATTTCCTATTGCTCTATTGAAAATTAGAAATTTCACATTTTTTTTTTTAAAATAATAATTTTCAGCTTAAACCCTTCAGATGGGGATATTTTTGATTGAAAGCGTTAAACAGTGCCCAAATCAGAATTTCATTTTAGGGACATCATCTGTATTGCAATCTTTGGTGCACCTTTAAGAGTATCATTTGGGCTGTTTTTTAATTTGTAAAATATGGAATTTGGGCGTTCGTATTTTTTTACTAGTGTAAATCAATTTATCATTGTTAACCCAAGAGAACAATGTAGATTCTAGATTAACCAACTGGATTTGTAATTTATAGAACTCGTTCTGTTGCAAACCGCTCGGTATGGCATGAATGAAAACTTGGACTAAGAATTGGAGATTACATCCGCACTCACAATCGTGAATTTAACGTACTGCTCGTCAGTTTGCAGACGGTCACTGGTTCCGATCGAAGACGGGGTATCTTTTCAGAGTTTATAGGGCGGCCTCTCTAGGAGAGATAACGACAATTCATGACAAAATCGTTTGCACACTCATTGGTTGAGGAGCAAAATTGTCGTAGCTCAATCAAGTTGGAACATAGAAACTCCAGCAGACATTGCCTTCAAGCAATAATACACTGTATTTGAAGAGCGCCCCCCATTTAAAAACAAATGGAGATTTTACACGGTTGCATTTGGTAACTGGCTAGAAAACTATACCTATGAATGGTAAGTTCGAAAAGTCCTGTGTTGAAACGAAGGAATTTTAATTAGAATAATTATAATCGGAGATATCCGATAATCATTCAACGGCTGTTAGAAACCGGCCTTTCTAATATGAATAGCCGGGCGAAATAGCGCCATATACGTGTTACGCTCATCTTATTGGTGTTTATTGGTTCAGGCAACTCAAGTTAGAGGTTAATTTTCGTGAGGGTGCACTATTTCACAATGGAGGGGGGACGGACATAAACTTAACATTTCCAGGCCCTGCCTTAAGTACAATCTGGGATCCCAATTCTAATTTCAAAATCAGCATTATTTTATGATAAAAAAACGCATTTTTGCGCATTTTTCGTTCGCAGGTATAGTGCCTAGACAATTACACAAATAACATTTTGCAAATATATCAAATTGTGAAAAATTGGGGCGCTCTTCAAAAAAATGTTGTTAGCTTATAAATTAATTCAATTTAAAATGAAGAGTACCCTTGACTCGGTGTAAAAGATCATCCGGCAGGTTTTTAAAAACACGTAAAGTCATATGAAATAGCAAAAACGGACACCAAACAAACAACAAATACAAACTAACCACAACGAACACTAAAACAAAGGATTCATCAAAACATTGGAAACGGACCGAGGAGGAGACCAGTAGACACCGAGATCTCACTAATGGATTTTCAAGGAAGAGAAAATAGAAGATTGTATGAACACATCCTGTAATTACAAATCCGTAGAGGATCCGGCTCATGCTTATGTTTGAATTTATTTTCATTTAAATGGTACCATGACGACACCACCATCGCTGTTGAATGTTCCGTAAAACGGAAGGAACTCTGCTGTCAGAAAACCTCACATAAATTACGAATGTCATTTCAACCGTTCTCTTTCTACTCTTATTACATTATCATCAACAATGATAACAGAGGATGCTTACCATAGCTGATACATCGCCTTCGTGTCAATTCGACGCGTTTTCAGCTGCAGGTTAAAGTCCGTTATTCGTCATGAAGGCTATATATTCTGTTTCATTGTTCGACATAATGCTTGCTGTTTATCATAATGGCGAGTTGTCGACAAGGATGGTAATGACGAATAGGTGAAGACGACGATAACGATAACGACGATGACGACGACGACGACGATGACGATGATGATAGTGATGATGATGATGATGATGATGATGATGATGATGATGATGATGATGATGATGATGATGATGATGATGATGATGATGATGATGATGATGATGATGATGATGATGATGATGATGATGATGATGGACCCTCTATATCAATGATAGGTAGTCAGTACTCTCAAATTTTGGTGTCACTTTTTCAATAGGGGCCAATTTAAGGTTACACAGGGGTCAAACTTTTAAAATGCTCCAGTCATGTTGAAATGTATGCCATATTGTCCATCTAGTCATAAAGATTCCAAAGTGTTTAATTTGTACCATTCTATGACCATTGGTTTGGGAGTTATAAAGCGTAAAAAATAGCTAAAATGGTAAAAAAGCTCAATTACATTTGAACAGGGTTCAAAATCAGAAGTTGCTCCAATTTGGTTACAAATGTAAGACGTTGTTCATCTAGATTAATGTGTCAAAATAAGGAATAGTTTTAGCACCTGCAATGCATAGTTATTATGTTATGCGACAAAATGGACCATGCGGCAACATAATCCAATTGGTGTTGACCTTCTTTGACCCTTATTTTGGTAAGGAAACATTTACATGATCAAACTATACTTTTTGGGAGTCCTATTTTCGCCTATTTTCTGTGGAAAATACCAATTTTGCCGACTCGCGGACTTGATGACGTCATTGTGACGCCATACGAGGTATGTTGGTACTTATTTTGGTATCAATGGAAAGAGGAGGACCATAGCTATCCACTGGTATCAAAGCATAAGCATCGGGTGCTTTATAACGAATTCTCGCGGCCCCTTGGTAAACCGCTTGGTAAGACGAGGGTTAACTCCAAAACCAATGATCGTAGGTGGTACAAAGTATACATTTTTGGAATTCTTATGACTGGACGGACATTATGGCATACATTTCCACATGATTGGTGCATTTAAAAAGTTGATGACCCCTGTTCGAGACGGACCCGCATTTGCGACTTTGCTTCTTCCCCTCTTCCCTCATTCCTTCACTCCCTCCCGAACAGATGGAGCGTTAGGGTGAAGACACCGGCTGAGGCATATTTCAGTCCTTAAAACACCCAGTTAAAGCATGATCCAGTTCGGTAGAATCGTTTTTTCAATGATACCTTAAGCTTTCAGTTTTCGTCCAGAATCCAAAAAAGCTAAAATTTTGTCCCAGTTTTAGTTTCCTTTCCTATCTAGGACCCTTTCCTTAAAAAGCATTCTACCCCCAATGCGGAAATCTGGGCCCACATACTTACTCTAAAAACTTCAATCAAACAGTTTGGTGTGTGCGTGTGTGTAAGTGTGTGGGTGTGTGGTGTGTGGTGTGTGTTATTGTGGGGTGCGTGGGGAGGTTGTGAGTGATTGGTTGTATAGACGTGGGATGTGTGGGTGTGTATGTGAACGGGGGCTATGGGCTTTCTCAATCCATATGCAACTGTGCATGGCTGGGCTTGTACACCACTAAGCTGCCGCTGCACAGTGGGCCAGAATCACCTCAAAGCTGGCCAAAAATCAAATTGATGAATGTGACCTTTTTAGTTTTTTATGTCGTTAGGGAAAGAAAAAGAAAAATCCCAAAGAACACGGTTATGGTAAATATTTATTTTTTTTTAAAAGAGTTAAAGGTGTCATATCCGCCCGTTAACATGAAAAAAGCGTGGGTGTTGCTCTTAAAAATGATAATACCACCAAATAGAAACTCCTGTGACGAGAGGAAGGAAAGAATAAAGGATCCATTTTTTAATTGCCTCTATCTACCACAAGATTATACACAGATTAGAAATATGCTAATGAAAAAAGAATCTGTGTGTTGAAAATTTTTTAAGGGAAAAAAAAATCCCCTTTTTTTGACCAAAAAAACTGCTTAGGAGAAATGAAATGATTTTTTGAAAAAGATTTGCATTAAAAGTTAGATTCCCGTTTGATTACCGCTATGATCATTATATCAACATTTTAATCAATCAAAGCTCTATGCTTTCAATTACTACTGATTTTTTTTTTGCCACATTTGCCACACTGCCCACTGTGCAATTATGATATGAGGTTTATTTTTTTAAATGCCACCACACACCTATGCCAAAAAAAGGCACGTTTCGCGTTCGTTTTCGTTTTTTTCATTGAACAATTCAAACTTGCCGCAAGCACCGCGATGCGATGTATGCACTAAAAATCAATATTCGTTTGTTAAGAACATTCCAGCAATTGAAGAGGATACAGATT
This sequence comes from Ophioderma brevispina, assembly GCA_023653785.1. NCBI lineage: Eukaryota > Metazoa > Echinodermata > Ophiuroidea > Amphilepidida > Ophiodermatidae > Ophioderma > Ophioderma brevispina. Next base: position 26,852 of record JAMKCH010085767.1, on the reverse strand, counting down.
CTGATAGTTCTGGAGGTATATAATTAGCAGCTCTCTGTGGGAAACATTTCCAGATGACCGCCTTATAAAGACGAACACGTGTAACTTTAGCTTAAAGTCTGACTCTGAGATTCGAATATTATTTTTTGTTTAATAATATAAAATTTAAAAAATTGTGGTGTTTTAGTAACCTAAAATGCACATTCCGAAATTTGAGAGAATCTGATTTTTCATTTTGATCAGTAAACATTTAGGTGTAGTATACGTCCCATAGGATACTGTGTAAACAAATCCGGATCCGGAAGTTTTACGAAGTTGCGATTTTCTATCTGAAGGAATTCGATTTAAGCCTTGCTTTCACACAGTGAAGAGTATATGGACAGCATATTACATGCAAAAAACACGATTTTTTTTGGAATGAGGGCCCCTCCTCAGGAAATATCTGAGTCTGCCTTTTAATAAGAATCAAGGGGGGGGGGGGGGGGGGGTTGGAATAACCGTTATTGAGGGCTTTGCGGAAAATGTTATGCTTGTTCCTAGAGTATTAAAAAAATGCCAAGGAAAAAAGCGTGCACCAGAAAGTTCTGGCAGCTCTTTCTGCCTTTCAAGTTCTTAAAATGGTAAATGAAAAAATATTACTTTCAGCGAAAAGCAATCCAAAATTCATATTGTAGGATTATTCTGAATACGGACTAAAATTGTATTAATGCCACGTACGTGAGGGAAGGGTAACACTTCACTCCTAACGTATGAAAAAAGGCGATGTGTGAGAGTGGTAAATCCAACAACCGAAATTCTTTAACTCGAGGGGGTCAAAAGGTTTACGTACAATTTGTACGTAAGAACAATCATTCTGCGAAAAATGACGAATAGCGAACGCCCCCATCCCCAATCAAATGTGAATCACTTTTTGATGCAAAACAGTTTCCAAGTCTGTACTAATCAGTGTCTTATGCTTTTATATGTGTACTTTTCTTTCAAGAAGCTTCGAAAACGGTATTTAAAGCTTCAAATGCATTTTTGGGGATCATACCACTGTGGATTTTGTTGAGCTGAAACATTGTTATGATTTTACAACAATGTTCTGAGAATATAATGATATAATAACAACATTTATAGCGCAAAATACCCAGGTTTCTAAGCGCTAAGATCACAAACCACCAATCCTTACATACACGACAACTAAAACAAACAAAAGAGCAATGGTAATAGTCACTTGAACAAGAAGTTTGAGATTGATGTGAATTGACCATTTGAGGCAGCATAACGGATGTGTAGGATATGTTTCCAGAGTTTGGGTGCAGCCCTGCAAAGCCCCGGTCCGACAAAGAGTCGTCTTGACAAGTGGTCCGGGTTTTTAAAGTAAGCTGTTGTACTGAGCGAAGCGAGCGATTAGTGGATAATGATATGAGTTTGCTGATGTAGCAGTGCATAACCATGAAGGTCTTGTAAGTGACAGCAGATTTTGAATGATTCCCTGTCCTCATAGTTAACCAATGGGATCATGAAGGAGTGGAGAGATATGTTCATGACGCTTTGTACCAGTGATAAGACGAGCCGCAGAATTTTGAATTCTCTGAAGTGAAGACAGGAGATTTTTTGTAACCATACAAAAAGAGTATTGCCAGTCAAATGAGATGGAAACAAAAGCATGAATGAGCGCTCATGAATAGCTATCCAAGTAAAGTTGCGAATGCGGCCGATCTTATACCAAAGAAGCTTTCCGACATATATTGCGAACATGGTCGTTTAGCTGCAAGTTGTCATCAAGCAAAATGCCTAGGTCCTTGGCTGAATTATAAGCATATATGTCGGAGCCTCCCATGCAATATGTGGTAACTTGGAGCAATTTCTGAATTTTGAATGAAAATGAGATTCATTTGTGAGTCATTTAACATAAGTTTATTTTGAATTGCCCAGGAGCGGACATCAGCAATACAGGATACTAGCATGTTGACAGCTTGAGAAGAATGCGTGAGTGATATCAAAGTCAGAATAAAGTTTGATTGGTCATCAGCAAATAAATTGAACTGATGTATATCAATGGAAGAGCATTGAATTGACAATCGCTCATTGGAGCGCTATAACATTATAAAATCCCATGGTCCTTTAACAGAACCTTGGGGAACACCCAAGGAAGCGGAAAAGGTCCGAGATGGAATCAGGAATCACCAAGTACCATGGCTTGCGATTCAGAGTGAGAAACATTATTTTGATGACGGCATTACATCCCTAAAGGAAAATGACTACCAACCTTACCATCACCGCAAAAAAAGGAGGTAGCGTTTATTATCTTGTTCGATCCTAAGAGCTATTCCTACTACTAACACAGGGAGGGGTCCGCTCCGTGGATTTTTGGGAAGTGGCAAAAATTGCATTTAGGGAATTTTAAGGGGTCTATTTAAAAAATACTAACAGTTTTGGGGTGCCCTTAAACTCTTTTATTATCGGTTTCGTATAGAGTCCAATGTTTTTATGGACTTTTTAAGTAAGTTACAGGGAATTTGATAAATGTCCATATTTTTTTAAAGGTTACAGTAAATTGTGAATGGTATTTTGTATTATACTTTTAAATGAGTCACATATACTTCAAAACTACCCGTCCCTCATGTCCAAGACCCCTATATGCACAAATTAGTAATTGTTTTTTATGGGCCCTTTTTGGATTACAATGCATACTCTGTGACCAATCAAAGACAGTTTTTTTTTTGATGACGTCATACATATTTTCTAAATATTACCATCAAATTTGTTCTCATGTCCAGGAAAACCCGATATGGCGAAAATAGTCATTGTTTTTGGGCCATTTTTAAAAATGGAATATTTATACATGACCAATCAGAAAACAGTATTTTTTTGATGAAGTCATAAAACATATTTGCCCTAAATGATTAAACCAGTCAAATTCGCATGTCCAAGAAACCCCCCTAAATGCTAAAATTGTCATTGTTTAGGGCTATTTATTGGTTAAAATGCATATTTCAATGACCAATCAGAAAACAGTATCTTGCAGACACTCATATATATTTCTAATTATTACCATCAAATTTCTCCTGTCCAGAACCCCCATATGTTTAAATAGTCATTGATTTATAGGTTATTTTATGGATACAATGCATATTAAGAATCATGACCAATCATAACACAGATTTTGATGACGTCATATATATTTTCTAGATAGTACCATCAAATTCGCAATGTCCAAGAACCCCTAACTGCCTAAATGTCATTGTTTTATGGGCTATTTTATGGATTTACAATGCATATTAATCAATGACCATCAGAAAAAAAACAGTATTTTGATGACGTCCCCATATATATTTCTAAATATTACCATCAATTTCTCATGTCCAAGAACCCCCTATATGCCTTAAATAGTCATTGTTTATGGGTTTGTTTCTGGATTAACATGCATTTTTGCTTTTCCGTCCACCAATCAGCAACAGTATGTTGATGACGTCATATATATTTCTAAACATTACCACCTTCAAATTTTATCCCCTGTACCAGACCCCAGACCCCCCATATAATGTCAAAATTATAATTGGGGGGGTTTTAATGGTCCATTCAATACATTACATTAAATTTTTTCAATTTGACCAATCAAAAACAGCATATTAATGACGTCAGACAAATTTGAAAATACTTCACCTTGACTCAGCGTGGGTCAACAAACCCCCTAATATACCATAAATTTGAACCCAAATCAACCTCTAAATTTCAACACATATTTTTGGCCATCTTTTGATTCATTCTGGCCCACTGTGCTGCTGATACAGCATCATATCTTGGGTGGACTACTTTCTGCAATGGAATCCTGAAAAATCCTGGCTGCTTTAAAATGTCTGAAAATGCACTAGTAATAGTAATAAGAAAGTGATGTTATTTGATTGAAGTGGTATAGCTGTATGTTATCTCAATTAAATTGCATTTGGACACACTAATTTCAGGCATTTACTCGCACACTCATCAATTGCGTCCATTGGTCCGCCTAATGTGTCGTAATGGGTAAAATGAGATTATGTCCGCCTGGAGCATCGTCCGGGTTCCATAGACCGAAATTAATGTTCGTGAAGAGTCAACAGAATCTAGTGCCCCTGTTCTTCACAACCGTTAGATGGACTATGGGTCTGGAGCACAATATCTTCCTTCCAGCAGGAACCGGCTATAGAGCATCACAAGTGATTAATAAAACTGATTTTCCGTAATTTGGTGATGTTATCTGATTGGCGTGATATTTTTTGTAGTTTCTCTTTGTGAGAGGTTTTTTTGAAAAAAGGAACATGCTGAAGCTGTCCGTTTTTTTTCCATACTTTGCGGTATGTTAAGTGAGTTATAATAGGGTAAGAGGGATAGAGTAAGAGGGAGAGGGAGAGACAGAGACATATCTATGTGTAAAACACCTTTAAAGTAATCTGCGTTTCTTTTTTTTATACAAAAAAAACGATTTTTAATAGGTATTTTGTTAAGTTGAATTGTAGATGTAAATGTTGGTTTCGTTTGCTTTTTTTTTTCTTTGAATTATTAATATTCTTTTTTCCTGGTCATTTTTTTTAACATGCAATTGCCAATTAGATCCCATACCGCCGATAAAGTGCGTTTCTTAGAGAATGTCTCGGAAGTCGTCACTGAGTAGGAGCGAGGTAGGATCGATTCTAGAGCGAGCAGGAACGAACCCCGAATCGCTTCCGGGCTCAGGTTTTTCCCCTTATAATCACATACTGATTTCAACAGCAGTTTTTGCGCTCTGACAAGGGGGCCAGAAACCGTTATAATGTTGATGTATATTATCGGAATATTTGAGCGATCATATTGAGTACACTGAATAGTCGTACCCCGTATAAGCTACTATTGACAGGAGTAATGATGGTCACCTATTCCATAAACTCTAAAACATGACTTATTAACTAATCTATTCTGAGGATGAGATAATGGTTTGAAAAAAATGCGTTATAGATTTATAAGGCGTTATCATTATTACAACTAAACAATAATAATCTAATGATATCATGACCAGTTTTGCAACTCTTTCGGTCCCCTGGTTTAAAATGAACTCGCACCAGCTTTTTTTTTCTTTGTGTAATTAATGGCTGGTATTCTTAAGGAGTCTAACTTTGTCCCGGTGTAAAAGAAACGAGTGTCCCCTTAGATGTGTCCTAGCTACCATAGCAACATGTACGGAATAAACCGTGACGTTGTAGACTAGGACATTTGGAGTACAGTGGCTGAAACAACTGATGCGTACAACACTCAATGGAGAACCACAATGACGAGATTGGGTGGTAGACCACTCATCAACACGGACACTGTAGAATATAACCCTGGGTTTTTAAACCAGGGTTAGTCCTACCTGATGACTCGTTTTTTTCTTTCAAAATACTGTGGAAGTTAAATATGGCCCATCCATTAGGACTTCTTCTCACCCTCTCACCCGTACAGCAATTCCTTCTCACCGTCTCATCAGCACATTCGGCCCGTCTCACCCGTACAAAAAACACATTTAGAGTATATTGGAAGAAAAAAAGGTCCACTCATGTAGGACTAATCCTTGTTTACAACCCGCATCTAAAGTTAGACTCTCTTTCAGATTACCAGCCATATTTTTAAGGAACAAATGATGTCCTCAGTAAATATCTCACCCCGCCCCTTTTGTCCACACATTTTAATTTCCACCATGGTTATATCAAATAAACACTTTACTTTTCATCAAAAACGTTTTCCGAAGCACGCTGCCTGAATTTCATACCACGTGTCCACGTGTATATGTGGCCTATTGAGTGAATCAGACAAGTGTTATTGATTTTCGACTAGTTTCGTTACTACGGTTACCAATGACTTTGCGGATGAGGAGACTTCTATATCAGTCCTTATGCGAGACTAAGTGACATTTCTTGTTTCCATATTCCCGCTAATTGCATTTGATATGATGCATTTCATTCTTTTCCTACGGTTATTGGTATTAGTTTTTTGACACTGTGACAATTCCACATGTTAAAGGGGTGCCTGGTCTGGATTTTAATAAATAAAGTTTTCAATCTTGATAGAAAGGGCCTAGGCCTTCCCTGAAAACCCCTTCGCTAAATTTCGCGCCGGATATTTCCAATCTGTTTAATATGTTGATAGCTACAAATGTCGAGTTTATAAGTCGACATAGGTGTAATAAAATTGGTTCGACCAATTCGAGCACACTTTTGCTCTGTCGCCAACCACGTATCCTTTTACAGAGGTAATGAGAAAAATAGGAAATTTCTCCAATACCAAAAATAGACCATTTCCGGTTAAATCCAGGGTTCTGGGACAAGACGGCTATTTTCAATCGGACCATGGCCCTCTAAAACCCTTTGACACATGCGTATCCATACCGTACAATTTTCTTTCTTATAGTCAGGACTATATGACTAAATACAGAACTCAAAGTGGCACAATGGCATGAAAAAAATATTCAGACATAATGAAATGGGCCCTTACTGAAATCACTTCCACAAATTTGAAAACAATTTGGATGTTTACATGTAAAACAAGTAAAAAAGAAAGCATTTACAGGCAATTCCTGTCACGGAAAATCAAGGTGTTGACATCCCTGCCAGAATTTGTAGCATGATTTTTGACACAATTCAAAAGCACTCAGACCGGGATTCAGACTTCTGGTAAGATATTGATTTAACAAGTGAAAGTTGGATTAGCCAGAATTAGCACATATACAATATCAATGGTCTGGGAATTGATGACTGCATGCTTTTCAAGTTTGATAAATGCTAGCAGTAATGTCAACATCCTTGGCTGTCTGTGGCAGAGAAGAGAAGCTTACAAGGAAATGCCATTGGGTCCCTTTAAGACCTTTAACCTTGAGAGTACTGACACCTGTGGTACTGAAATTGGAAGCTGTATACTGGTGTTTCCGTAAGATGACCTACTTCTTTCTGACACACTTATGAATTCGGAAACCTTAACGGAATAAGTCACACCGTTTATGTGGTTTATTCCGTTAAGGTTTCCGAATTCATAAGTGTGTCAGAAAGAAGTGGGTCACTTTATGAAAAACACCCACTGTACACATCAAGAAACCTCACTTGTATCAGAAATCCAACGATCGAAAAAAATAGATCCAACTGGAAGCACTGTACCAATGAGTAAATAATTATTCAATAATTTGGACTAACCTCTACTTGATAAAAAAATCGACCTTTAAATTTACCTCGTGTTTTGACTAGATTTCTACGTTTTGATTTCTAGTAAAATTGAATAGGGCAGTTTTTAGAGTGTATTCTCAATGCACAATAAATAATAATTTATTGATATCACGACTATTGTACAACTCTATCACCAAATTAGTGGGAATAATTCATAAACAGAATTGGTGGAGGCAATCGTGCCGGAACGTATGACTGTATGGACCACAACATGTGGAATTTCCTAATTTTCCGGGTTCCAATTTTTCTCCGCATTTCATTACCCGATAATTTGTCTGAGGGCTATGCGAACATTTCACAGCACATACGCGCCTGGCAATAGTTGTTTCGCGAAGTACTGGATGCGTCCACAATTGCTCTTTAGCAATTCTTTTTACTAATTAGCTAATCTAATTTCCCGGTCTAATTTGAGCAATTACTATATTCATTCAAATGGCAAAGATAATGGTTTAATAATATACCAACATAAACGTAGCGTGACCGTTTCCTTTAAACGGACTGACTCACTCAACATTGAAGTAGTAATAATACTCCTCTGGCTAGAAATAGAAACATCAGAACGAGGAACGGGAAATGCTAAAATACCGAGAGAATATTTCCGCCATAACCAAAGTAAAGGGCAATGAGTTTTTTAATTATGAAAAACCCTTGATGTTGAGAAATATTAATTTCTTTGAATGGTCTGTCAACATATCTTTATGTGCAAGCCATATGCATAATTATTATGTGTGCAGTGGTGCAGTCGTTAATGTGATTCTATAGAAAGTCCATTCAAATCTACACATATGCATAACAGTCTTTTATTTTACGAAAATAAAATCACGTGTCAAATTTATACCATTTTTGACGGTTTTCTGTTATCTTCCACGACCCATAACCCAGTGCTAATGACACTCGAAGTCGATAATAGAAGCTATATAGAACCACCTATATATCGAGGCCGCGAACCAAGGTCTAACAGAACAAAACACATTTGCGGAACCTAATGTAACACAAAAGATTCGTATAATAATACAAAAAAGAAACAAAGAAAAGAAAGTCTTGGACCCACACGAAATTAAGATTATTCACATGTGTTCTTACGTTTTCTTTTGTTATGTTGTTTGCTATCCCCCAAGACGTGGCGTTAAGGCCGTACGCTTACAATATGACCAATTAAATGTTTTGCGAAACTTAGAACAATACTTGTTAGCAGAATAACAAATGTGCGTCTCCATTATCCGCGCCTTAAAAAAGGTAAGTGCGTAAGTAATTCGAACCAGACGATAATTAAAGACACTATCAGTGGATTTAATCCGCGAAAGAGTCAAAATATTTGAAATTTGCAGGAATAAGAGCTTAAAAGTGAAGACTAAGCCTGTAGAATTCTCATAGTTACCTTTTTCCAACTGAAGAAATTGACCGAAAACTCAGAAACGGCAGTTTTTCAAAGATACGAATCTCCATTTAATTACGTGTAGTAGTAGTGTCCGTCATCGCGGGCACTAATGACTAAAACATTCGATTTTGTCCTTGTTAGTTGCTTTTTGGTCGTATCAGTTGCAGGGTATGTTCGGATTACCTATACTTGTTACAGACATGCAAAAATCGATTTTTGTATGATTTTTTCGATTTCTGATTTATCAATCATGATAGTGCCCAAAGTGCCATATGCTAACCAAATGTAATTTTACTTAAAGGAAATAATGGTCTGGGATTCTGAATCTTTGGAAAATTTGGCTATGGATGGGAAGTAACGTAGATACATATAAATCAAAATAAAGTTGAAAATTTGTCCACATTTTTTTTGAGTATTTTGCTTTTTAATTCCCGCACAATAGCTGGTACTCGAAAAAACGATTCGACAAATCCCCCCATCGCGGCAATGGTGCCGTCAAAGTTTACCATCCCTAATTACTTTTAACGTCCGTTTGGTGACCATCATCATAATCGCAGTGTTGCCACTTCAATAATAATTAAACACAACGAAATGACACAACTGTCATGCTGTAACTTTTTTTTCTAATTTTATTATTACTTTCATTAATCCTCAATATTACAGTGTCAGCAATAATAACAATTCGAGCAAACACGATGTTTTGGTCATACTTTGACGTCCACGAGGAAGGCAAAATTGGGCCGCTTTTGATCATGAAGCCGTGGCGAAAAATCCGCCGTTTTCTTCGTATTCAAAAAAGCAAAAATTAAATTCCTCTATTTTTATTTTACACATTTTTACATCAATTGTATTATTTTTTCGGGAAGTCGTGATCGTATGGACATATATTTTAATGATGTAAGTCAAACTAGCTTGACAAAAATCTTGACATATTTCCTTTAACGCTATTGTAAAGGCTTTTACTCTGCTTTAGCCGGGAAAAAAGTAGGGAAATAAAGCAGCAATAAACAAATGTAAAAAAGAAGCTAAGAAGCAAGAAATTGGTTTAAAATATCTTGTGCTTAACTAATTGTTTGAAGTCAATAATATGAATTTGGAATCAAAGTAGAAGGTATCGTTAAGACTTTAATTTTTTGGGGCCCGGGGGGGGGTTTCATGGTATTTCAAGACCAAAAAACTTTCCCTCAGGTGCTGTACTTTCATCAATGCTCTTCTCATAAACAACAGTATGTCCGAATGTTATACCTGAGTCTGTATAGAATAATAATAATATAACCAATAACTGGTTTTATTTATCTCGTCCATAGATTGCCAAATATACAACAACTAATCAAACAGAACAATGCAACTTCAAGGCCAGCAGCCTAATCAGCGCCATGTTGCAACAACCCAACAAACCTATCAAACACAAATACACACCGAATGGTAAGTGGAGAGCTTGCATGGTTCCTTTGCATATCAAATGAACCATGAAAAGTTGAATTCTGGTTTCAACCCCTATTCACTTATGAAATGAATCCAGAATTGAGTACCTAGAATAAATCCAGCATTTGAACCCGGGACCCTTGCGTCCAAAGGCAGCTCCCTAACCATTAGACCACGCCCCTCTTCGTAAAGCCAGAAATTACTGAAGATAATTTCCACCATTACCTACCTGTTTCCGATCTTTTAAAATCTTGGTAAATTTAATTTCCCTTTTTTGAAGAATTTCAAATCTGAACAAATGTGAATAACTTATGTTTATATTCTTTCAAAACCTTTTTGCACATCACCAATATGTTTGTCGGTCAAGCAATGAGAGGAAACAAAAAGTATCGAAGGTGTACCAAACGGCAACTTTATATGAGATATAATTATAACTGAAAAAAAAAACGGTTTTCGATTGTACAACTTTTTGAGACAGGCTGTATAGGATATCTGCTATACTTGAGACTCAAACAAAATTTATTAGTAATCGCAGTTTATCTTATAAATAAAATCATGTAAAACTCATTCATTAGTTTTGACCGAGCGAATACTGTCTCTGTTTCTAGTTGCTTTTGTCGATATCACGCGTCTTTTATTTTGTACATGAATATACTTTTGAACAAAAAGGAAAGAAATCCACAAGCTAAACATTGATCTTGAAATGTCTTTTGCTTGAGAGAAAAAAAATGTTTAAAACTCCTTTTTTTAAAGTAAACAAGGAAATAAAACCATTTTGTCCATTGTCAATCGTACGTTTGTCATGGAGTGACCTTTTGATTTGAGTTTACTCATTTCGACTTTAAAGGTGATAATGAAGTACGGATGAGCACAAACGGTAAAAGAAATGTGAATATTTTTTTTCAAGCTCACAAAATCACCTCACTTTGCTTGCGACACTCTTAAGTCCTTTCAATAATGTTAATTGATTTTAAAATGCGTGTGAAGGTGAGGTTACTTTCCCGGAAGAGAATATTCTACGATAGGTCAATGATGAATAGAGAGAGAAAAATACTACGCTCAAAATGGAAGCAAGGAGTTTAACACTTTGAATCATACTTAAGGTCGCTGTAACTACGCTTTAATTAAAGTTTTAATTTGACGTGTTATTGTACATCGGTGGGTTGAATTTAGGTGTTTTTATCAATTGGGCGGAATGCGGAGCCAGTATAAAAAGATATACAACGTGCTTGCTCGTACTTCCGGCGATACGTCCACTGTTCTTAATCCGTTGAAAGCCGCTTCGGTTATGTATACTTCAGTGGAGGCTCTTAAAGCCATAATCAGTAATAGTCAAAAATCCAAAATGCCCAATTGCCAATTTCACAAAATATGAAAATAAATAAATCATAATTTGAAAAAAAACAGCCATTTTTTACTCTAAACTGAAGTTAAAATAAAATTGGAATAGATATTTTTAAATATGATTCTAAAAATAAATGCTGAATCTAATTTCCATAATAATTAAATTGTGTTTCTAGCTTTTGTCGTTTACGTGTTCCATTTGAAAATGACCAGAGCTATATCCACCAAATTTGGACACAATTTCTGTTATAGGAAAATGGCGTAACAGAGACCACTTTTTTTTTAAATTTTGCTCCATTTTTAAAAAATATGAATTAGAAATGTGCTTTTTTTCCCATTTGCCCCCAAAATCAAAATGCCCATTTAAGGATTATTGAACATTTTAGAAATTTATATCCCAAAATTAAAAGATTCGACTCCGCTATGCCATCTTGTAGGTGTTGTAGATTTAAAATATATTTTGAAAAATACTGAAAATTAGGATTGTTTAGGTATTTTAAAACACCCTAACCAAATTACCTGAAAATCCAACATGGCCGCCATTTGTTATGCAAATGAGATTACCTTTGACCTAGTTTGTTTGCAGTCAATTAATTGGTCACATTTATACCATATGAATATTTTAAAATTGTTAATTTATTTTCACGGTAGTCCATTACCTTAAGTTGTGTTCTATAATGCACTATTTATCTATTCGTATCAAATAAATAATTTATGTGAAAAAAACAATAGATAAAAAGAATACGTGTTTACATTGAAAGATATGACCACCAATTCATTTTTAAATAACCATAAACAAAGATACCATAATAGGATTTCAGGACTCTGGTCTGCCACCTCGAAACAGCTATTTTGATACCTAAACTGTGCAAATCAATTCATATTATTTACTTAAATCAATACATTAAGTCCCCATCGGTGAATGTTACGGATGTATATTAGGAAAAATAATATACTATAAAGAATCACAATTCGTTTTGCAACCTATTTGTTGTTAAATTCTGTTACCTTCTGTTAGTGCTTCCAATTTGATAGCTCGATCCAAGAACGCTAGGACGACAGATGTGCAAAACATGTGATTCTAACCGCAGCGCATTAAGTATCGACAGTATAATTACTGGCTCTATTAAAAGGGCAATTCCAGTGGAACTATCTAACAAGTTACATGGTCAGGAGCCGATATAAAACTCCTTAAAATCGATCTTTTTAATTGAAATAGATTTTGCCATTGACAAATTAAAACAATATAATGCTATTATGGCTCCCCTGTGTGTAAATTAATCCAAATAATTTACTTGAGAAATAGAATGGAGACCACTATACTAATTATAAGACATGGACGAAAACGTCGGCGACGGGATCTTTTGAAGACTACCTATCAGTTCTCGTTTATTATAGGTCATTCAAACACAAGATCAGCCTGGCGGTTTACGGTTTGTAAGGAAAGTATTTAATTACTTGTGTTCATATTGATTGTTTTATTCGATGGTTGGTCAAATTCTAACAGGCGACACTAATAATATCGATTATGTAATCAATATGGCATTACCTCTATATCAGGGGTACCAAAATCTACAACCCAGGTCTGTATTAAGGTATGCATGTAGCGATTTCCATACCGGAGCGATAGGCATGCCTAATAAATATACTTCATTAATGATGAGTATCTGAAAATTGTGGAATATTTATGATCGTGTTATTATTCGGCTATCCAGCCGGATCAGCATAGAGCCGTTTCGGTTATCAACTGTACATCCCATCTGAGGAAGCTATTAATGGCTATTATGACATATTTCTTCAAAGTAAAGAGTCAAATATAGCATGATGAGAAATTGACACGGTCGTTTACACTATTGGTAATGTACTAGCATGAATGTGCTAGTAAAATTCCGATTTATGAATAGTTTTAGTGATATTTGTTTTGCAGACTTCGCGTTCGACATTAATAAAAAATGCATCTGGTCGACGGATGATGGTAAAATCTAGGTGGATGCCACGTCATTGGAAGTCATTGACTTATACAGTGAAAAACTCAAATGTTATGGTAAAGGAGATATGTTATATAATTAAACCAGCGTACGCATACTGGTTTGAGGTGAATAATTGATTCATTAAGTAAAAGGGCTGTTGGTTAGATCGGTGTTGTGGGACATAGTCAGTGCACGAGCGTGGTAACTTATACCTCGCTGGCATTGTAGTTGTATATAGGGATAAAGGTTTCTGCTAAGTTATAAAAGGCGAAAATGTATTCGATATTCAGTGCTGCTAAAACCAGCGAGATCCAGGAGCCTTGAAGCTCTCAGTAAGCCTGTAATTACTATAGTTAGTAATTAGAAAAATGTAATATATCCATCACCATCATCATCGTCATCTTCATCGTCATATTCATCGTCCCTTGTCGTCGCCGTCATCATCATCATCCTCTCATTTATTCATCAATCACCATCAACCCTCACACAACCACCACAAACCTATCCAATTTGTACATAACGTGGCCTATTATTGTTCGCCATATGCCTAATTATAATGAAAGATTCTTAATGTCGATTATAGAGTTGCTGACGAAAGTTATTATGAAATGCTTCTTAAACCAGCGGTTTCATTCCTGCTTAAATTTCCAAAGTGCACGTCTTTTCTTAATCTATGAAAAGTGCCTGTAAAAATATTGTAACTGTATACTAATACTAACGTTTTGACACTTGCCGGTGAGGAGAAGGTCCATGGGACATACACGCAAGTTGATTTAAAAAAGGAAACACCCCAAGGCAGTTTGGATGCCTCTTCGACTGTCGGTTAATTAATGTATTTATATAACTTGTGATTTTCGTTATGAACAAACAAGATTCCTGTAATTTTGGTTACCAAGGATAAAGCCTTAGAGTTGCTTCTTTCCGATGGTACCAAAAAATAAGTACCACCTCCCCCAGGAAAGTACGAAAATACTGACTATGAGGGTGGAAAATGAATTTCGCCAATTTTAAGCAGACTCACAACACCTTATATAGCTCACTAAATACTGTCATTATATAAAACTAGTCACTTTCTGCATCACGTAGAGTCAAAACTTGGCATGAAATCCTGGATTTCTCACTTTTTGGTGAAAAAATTGTTTTTGTCACTGTGTGTTCATGGAAATTGGCAGTTGTGCGGACTGGGAATTTTAGGACGTAATTCTGACGTAATGCTAGGCTACTCATTTTGGTATCAATGGAAAGAGAGACCACTAGCTATTATGGTACCAAATCAAAGGTGTCTGTGATGTTCCTGTGTTGTGTTAGGCTGTTAGTACTCTCTTCGAGGGGGGGGGGGGGTGGGGTGTTGCCACCCCCTATCCATCACTTGGGCTCACCTGTAGCTTCCTATATACCCGGGGGTGTTGTTTTTTGGTGAAAAGGGAGCGCAACATGTCAATTGGAACCATTACCAATAAATAAATTTGGGCCACCAAAAAGGGAGTTTAGAAAAGCCGGGGAAAAACTGAAAGGGGGGTGTAACCATCCCCCTTCGGTAGACCGCGGGTTAAGGTGCGTGTTCAGATCGTCTTGGGACCCCGATTTACCCGGAAGTAGTATCGATTTGGAGATAAGATGAAATGCCGTATTTTTCCTTCATGGTCGTCCTGAAATTTGAGCCCTCAAATCCATTTCATTTCCCAAGAATAAACAAAAAACCGCCGTTTCAGTTGGTTAACCATCAATATTAGCACAGTAGGGAATAGGGCGTTGCAAATGCATTATTGCGGCTCCATCAAAAAACCGTGGCAGTGAGGTTTGAAGTTTGTGTAATCCAAAATGATTCACTGTGCAAATGTATGTCTGGAGTGGCCTTCAATAAGGCGTATATACGCGTATGTCGTTGATTGGGTGTTGGGGTAAATTGAAGTGTTTAATCGCAATCTTTAGAGGTGCAACGAGAGATTTTGGAGGGCAGCACAAAATAATGTGTCATATAGTAATTTCATGTAGATTAGACACTCAATAGCTTTCTTACGTTGGTTACAGAATGTCTTAAAAGAGAAGAAAAAAATATCATTTTGATTTGCTTTGATTTCAATATAAACATAGGCTGAATTTTCCGTATTTGCTCCTTTACGAAGAAACATACGGCCAAAAACAGTACTTTCGGATTTTTTAGGGACACTGGATATGTGAAATCTCTCGTTGCCCTTTTAATTGCATTTCGGGGAGTGTTGTCGAACGCTAGTGTTATGAAAAACAGTGTGAAATGAAGGAATTGTTCTGCATTATATTATTTGACAGGATCACACGTGAGGTTAATTTGACGAGCTACAGCAAGTTGTACAATGGAAGTTGGAAGAAATGATAGTCACTGGATAAAAATATTATATAAATTATTACGCCCACTAGTCGGTTGGCACGACTATATGCGGACAAGTACGAACAGTTCTGGAATGCCTAGTCGATGACCCCATAGCATGATTATACATATCATGTTTTTTGTTAAGACACGACCATGAAACACCATCCGTCTCAAAGTTCGGATACCCTGTGATCGTAATTGAGGGTATGCCGTGAAATTCAGAGTTAAACGGTGGGTGGTCTTTCAAGTTCTATACTTTGAATATTTTAACTTATCTATTAATGGGATTGAGCACTTCTAATTCCAAGGATAGTCACGGTAAATAATACTGTTATGTGCATATTAAAGCCCCCATACTGGTAGTGGTTAAGCATTCTCGACTATGGCGGGACCAGTACAGACCAGTCTGGGAATGCCTTAGTCGTGACACCAAAAGCACGTATATACATACATACATGTCTTTTGGTTAGACAGCCCAAGAAAAACGTCCGTCTGAAGAATCGGGTGTCCAGTGATCGTGAATGAGGGTATGCCGTGACCATTTAGAAATACGTTGCCTTTCCAGTGGTCTATACTTTGAGATTTATTTTTCGCGCTCCTGTAATGGGATTGAGTACTCTTAAATTCCAAAGATAGTACCCTGTAATAATAATGTTTATGAAAAAATATAGTAATACAAATATTGACTGTCATTAGGGAAATTGTACAAAAATACTACCCTAGGTGACTGGAGACCGTGAGCCTACTGCGAGGGAAATAGTAGGCCCTGACTCCACTCCCCGAGGGAGGTATTTTGCACCATTTCACTATATAGAGCAGTCATATTGGTTTTTGTTGTCCCCATACAGAAGACCTCCAAACGCACAACAGTTTTCACAGATCATTGCAATTTGATTAGTTGGTGGATTTATTCCAACAAGCCAACTGTGCACATTTTTTTGTTGTCAATTAAAGCGCTTCAACTTAAATATACACTATTGGTATAATATGAAATCAAATAACGTAAGGCAAAATAGACCTATTTCTTTACACTTCCCAACTGAGTAAATCCCTCCAGTACTCCCCGAACAGACCATCCGTGGAAAGGAATGTAATTTAAGATAGCAAACATTGAACGTATTATTTAAATTGAAATCCCCAAAGCAGGTTGAATTCCCCTAGCCCCTCCCCCAGGAAAAAGCCCATCTGGAAGGAAGAATTTACAATTTAAATATAAACACAAGGAAACTTAAATTGAAATCTCCCAAAGCCTGTTTGAAATCCTAGCCCCCACAGAAAGCCATCTGGGAAGGAGGAATTTTAACAATTTAATTTAATTATAGGTATGAAACAATGGTAAGGAACCATGGATAAACATATAGGCTTGTAAACTATGAGTTTTTTCAATGGTGACTTGTAAGTGAACAGTTGCTTCCAATCTAACCTACTTAACAATTGCTATAATCATACGAAGTTTTAGTAAATAATGAGTAAATTAAACAAAATAATACAATACACAACGTTTCAATCCGCGGCAGGAAAAACCTCTGGATGAATTACAATCAAGCACTGCAGAAGAATTTAGCAATTTTTATCCGCGGTTTATCTGCACTGCTGTGAAAATCATGAATTTTAATTTAAAATTAAAGTCGAAGATAAATAAATTAACGCCTCACAATTTAACATGCATCTAAGAGTGCGTGTAGGCAAATAAATTCTGGGTGTGGTGGGGGGGAAATTTAATTCTCTGCCACACGACCACACACTAGGGGAAATCAAATTGCTTATGAACACAAATCGAGTTGAGCTCTAACGAACGCAAAAACTCCGTGATTGGCCGATGGAAACAAAGGAATACAGCAACTGATTGTGGCGAGGGACGGCACAACAGAATGCACTATAAACAAGTGCATGGCAACGGACTGAACCTTTTCTTCTGCAGGGGGCAATTGTTTTCTTTAGATGGGACTTCAGAAAACGTTATTGCCCCCAGACAAAGAACTCCAACTCACCACAGTTTTCAGATCATGCAATTTGATAGTGTGGTGGATTTTATTCCAACAAATGTCCAACTGTTCACAATTTTTTGTTGTCAATTAAAGCGTTCCACTTAAGATACAATATTGGTCTATGAAATCAAATAAACGTAAGGCAAAAGAGATCCTTTTTATTTACAACTCCCAACTGAGTAAATCCCTCTAGTACTCCTACAGAGCCAAGAAAAACCATCCGTGGAAAGGAAATGTAATTTAAGGATCACAGTATTATTTTAAATTGAAATCCCAAAGCTGGGTTGAATTCCCCCCCTAGCCCCTCCAGAAAAGCCCATCTGTGAAGGAAATTTAACAATTTAAATATAAACACAAGGAAACTAAAATTGAAATCCCAAAGCCCGGTTAAATGCCCCTAGCCCCTCCCAGAAAACCCATCTTAGAAGGAGAATTTTACATTTAATTATAGTGAAACAATGGTAAGGAACATGGAATAACATAGTAGGCTGGAACTATGGAGTTTTTTCAAATGTGACTTGTCGAAGTGAACAGTTGCTTCCAATCTAACCTACTTAAAAATGATATAAACAGAGCTGAATTTATTAATAATTGAGTAAATTAAGCACATAAGATAATACAATACACACTGTTTTCAATCCGGAGGCAGGAAAAACCTCTGGGATGAATTACACTCAAGCACGCCAGAGAATTAAGGCATTTTTTATCAATCGGATTTATCTGCAATGCTGTGAAATGATGCTTTAATTTAAGTTAAAGTAGAAGATAATAATTACGCACCCAATATGCTCACTTGTTTCTGCAATTGGAATATTGCAATCCCCCCCCTACCCCCCCCCCCCGTTAAAATATTGGACCAATTTTTAGTTTAAACAATTATTGTTTAATGAGGTAACTACACAAGTAACTGTGGGAAGAAAAAGCTCCTGATCGTGTTAACGTGATACACGGGCATCTGATACCAATTGGCGGAAGCAATCGTACCCATGAGGAGAAAGGTGAAGGCCGTCATAACTAAACAAGGAATTGTCTTTAGTGTCAAAGACACGAGCATTTTTTATTACTTTCGCATCCCCAACATGCTACCAACCTGTGCGCTTTCTTGTTTATATTGATGTGCGACTCTTACCAGCATTCACGCTCTCCTCACCATGAAGAGTATTTGCCTGGGAAGTATGTCTGACCAAATTATCCTGGAGTGTGGAAGCAATTGCCTAAATGTCCTTAATTTGCCTCAACCCAACCCAGGATAACAGAGGTTTTAGCTTTGAAAAGATGACCGGTACCCTACATGCAAAATGACAGTGGTAGATATGGGATATCTGTAAAGTCAATCGGTTATCTTATGCGAAAACCTGCAATCCGTAGGCCAGGAAGTTCCCCCTCCACACATACATACCACCACCGTTTCAGTTGTGTATTCCTCCCCTGCTTAGCGACAAAACTGTCCCCAATAACCCATGTGCGAGTAGGACCTGTCACGAGAACAAAGAAAAATTAAGTCGAGAAAATGGTATGTAACAGCATCAAGTACTTAGAAAAGTTTATGGCGCGCGCATCAATGAACCTACATTGCAATGAATATACGCAATACAATGTTAATTTGAATAAATGACCAAAAAAGAAAATTGAAACAATTTTGTGGCAAGAGTTGTAACACCTTTTCAGTGAATACCTGTAAAAATATTTTAAAGATTATCACATTACCCTGAACTTCAGTTAGATCCCTGAAGGGCCACATAGTGGTACATAATCGCACGCCAACCCCTACATTATTTAAACAACCAAACACAAAACTTTTAAAAAAAGAAGAAGTTAAAGAATGCGGCCTAATATAACTCAAATGCTGATGATTCCATCTTCCCCATCTTTTACTGTTCATCTGAGACCCCGCACATTCACCAACCCTCATAAACCACCCCCAAAATGCAGCAAAAAGGCAGTTTTGAACAAAATGGTTCATATGCTGAACGACAAATAGACGGCAACAAACAAAGCAACTACCGTACAACAAGAGGTTATGTATTGGGCATCTATATCAGCAGTTTGAAAAAAGACTGCGACAACCATCTTCAACTCTTTACATAAACTATCAGTTGGGTCAAACCAATCATTAATTTGGTGCACAAAATTAGCCTAAATGTGAGTGCCTATAGATGAAGATGCCAACCTTCAAGAGATGAATATGAAATAATGCATAACATCGTGAGATTGAACTGGCCAATCGCCTCCCCCCCCAAACCCCCAATTACGCCTAAAAATATCAACTGACTACACCTCGCTTATACGTATCCCACGTGCTTTGAGCTAATGACCCTTCAACAGTCGCTGGGCTTGCAACTCAAGCGTCCATAGGAATTCTGGCACTGAGTGGCCTGTTGGAAAAGCGGGACGGAGCTCTGTCCAAATCCGACCCACTCTGGAAACGAAGAGGCCGTCCTGGCGATGTTGTATTTTCTTGCCAGAAATATGTCTTGCGCAGAAGGAAACATTGACCTTTATACAATTGCAAACAAAAAATCTGACCACTTTCATGATCGCTGGGGCACTTTGATGTTTGATTATTCACTACGCAACGACACTTCTTATCACAACACGTAAATTAATACTTTCCCTGACAAAAACTCCCCCCATAAAACCTCACTGCAAAACGAGGATGGAAACAAGTTCTTTTTCCATGCATCGCCGCGTGTTTCTCAAAACCTTCAGGCCATCTACCCTGAAACCAGCGACCCTTAAAAAAACCCACCAGAACCAACTTCCCCACTTGCGTCAGTAAAAAGCTGTAAATCTTCATCCCCGTACCATATCTGATCGGGGATAATTGATACACCATTGAAATCACGTAAAACACAATCCACATATTAAGAACACACTTTGCGCCTGATGTTAGCCTAACCTTGTGCCATGCACTTTTAACACCCCTAGTTAAATCTATTAATCTACGAGAAAGGCTCTTACCTGGGGCACAGCTTTGTCAGCCAAGGAAATGAACCACTCAGTGATGGTATTGCCTAAGGGTGATCCTTAGTTGACTTCAGTTGCATCATTGATCTTATCAATAATAGAAGATATTTTATCACACGGGATAGATACCGTCATATGCACGGAATTGATTTCAAGGCTAGGAAAACACTTTTTGTCGTGGGGCCTACTGTTTTATTGGCTGCTAATGGTACCCCTAGCCTCTGGCACATTTCCTGAAAAACCTGAGAATAAGCGGCACGACAATCTGCGTATTTACCTCAAACATCAAACACTACTATAAATAGACATCAGCATAGTGGCATATCCTATCTGAACCTGTCTCCCTCTTAGCCAACCCATTCCAAAAAAGTAGAAAAAGTTCAAAAAGAGCTGGTGATGATGAAGCCCCCATAGAAGAGCCTTGTCCCACATAAAACTTGTTTCTATTTTTTGGCCTAATCAAGTTAAAATCCGTCAAGGTAAGTGGAAGAAGCCTGCATGCGGATTCTACACTCAGTTTTTGCCATTAGGCACCCCCTTACCAACACCTGCTCAAGATTACCTGCCCTCAAATCAAAATTTTGTTAATGCACATTACAAAACCCCTGTCAATGCCATCATTTATTGACCCCCCCTCTGGAAAAGAGAGGTGCTGTATTAGCCTAACTTTCCCCCGCTTCCGGTTTAGGGGACCAAACCATGGGGGATACAATTAGATTAGTAAGGCCTTGATTGAAAGGGCCGACAAATCCTCTTTCAAACCAATCTCTTTGTTAAGTTTATCTAAGGCTGCGACTGGGTTTTCAGCAGCGATTTTAATTCGGTGATCCCTTAGGTACGACTAGCCTAATAGCCTAGCCTAAAACCTTCAGAAAACCTGCACTTAAACTTTTGCTGAAGACTTCTTCGGATACAAATGAGAAGAGGCAATGAAACTCATTCAACTTCTTGGGGAGGATAGCTTGCATCACAAACAATGCCCAGCCAAACATGACAAACTCATTCATTAGTATATTCCCCAACTTTTTCTTGCAACTAGTGCAAGCCTGTCCACTTTCATGCACTTTCATTGCAACGCATGCCTGTGTGTTTGAAGTGGCATTGTGAGCGTTAACAGCCTTCCCTGTTGAAGTCAAAGCAGAACCTTTCACCGCCCGTCCCTTTCCATGAGGTTGGTTTGCATTTGGGTGTCCCCTCTTGCTGAGGAAGGATTGAAGAGGAACTGGCACCTGAACCCTTGGGGGTGACACGAAACCCCCCGGACTGAGCCCCCCCCTGACTGAGCACCCCGCGCCTGAAAAGGTCTATTGGGAATCCCTTGTGGACAGGAGTTGCTACATCCTAAAGCCCATAACTCCCCATCACTGACAGCCCAGGATCTATGAGTTGGATTGTTGTCCCTCATCCTGACACGAGTGATCATAACTTTCTCCATCCCCAACCCCCAAAACGAGATGCAGCAATGCGTACAATGTGAGCGTACTTTAATAACTCTTGAACTCTGTCTGCGATGTGCCCCCAGATATATTGATGCAAAGCACAAAAATGCACTAATCCCCACTGTGAATTGAAGTTTCAAAACTTTTTTGGTCTAGTATCTTGCCATACAACCTCACCCAATTGAATAACTGAAAGGGCCATCCCTTTTTCACCCTCATGAATGATAATTCCCTTTCTTTCCAACAACACCAATCCACAACTTCTCCACTTATTAATTTTGGTCTTATAGATTGGGGCACTCACACCCAAAGGACTACAAAGAAACAACGTCAACGCCCGCAGGGGCCTATTGTTTAAAGACACTTGAATTCCCTTTAGTGTAATGGGCTTTGAAAATGGACGTGTTTTACTAGCACAACATTAGTTATTGACTGATTTGAATTGATTAATTGAGTGGATGAATTAACAGTGGACGTACTAGCACAACATTATTGGATTGACCGACTTGATTGATTAATTGAAGTGGATGAATTAGCAGTGGACGTACCGCAACAACATATTTTGTATGACTGACTTGATTGATTATGAGAAGTGGATTTATAGCAAGTACTAAAACATGGAGTATTTGTACCCACTGAAAACGCTTTTTCAGAGTTAGTCATAGCATTATTAAAACCAAGCTCACCGGCATTTCCTCGCCCCTGCAACAAAGCTTCGGCGTTGTTAACAGCACCACCAGCCTGCATTTGGTTCGCGGCCTGACCACTTCCGGGTTAACCCTGTTCCTGGTTGCTGGTTTTACTACTCCTGAACGGACGGGAGAGACACTTCCGGCTGCGGTACTGACTGCCCTGCGACCTCGAGCTCTAGCACGGCCCCGCTGCTGAGATTGGTTTGTACGCCGTCATCTTGAAAAGAACCAGGACGGACGACACAGCGACGGCCTGGTTGGATACGCACTGGATGAAGCTGCGTAGATCCGAGGTTGACGCTATCTCTAGTTTTTGGCTAACGGTTCTACGCACGACCCACGAACGAAATCCCCTTGTGTTAAATTTGCCGCCGAAGACGATCTTTTTGTTCCCCTACGTCTTGGCATGATTATATTGTTGAAAACGCCATAACAGAAATGAACTTGTAGTAAAAAAACAATCTGTACAGTCCTGGGGAATGAATAACTCTATTTTGAAATCAAGAATCCAGGTGTACAGTTATGTTGCTGAGATAGACAAAATGTTAATTCTCTGCCACACGACCACACACCTAGGAGATCAAATTGTTATTGAAAACAAATCGAGTTTGAGCCTCTGAACGAATCGCAAACCGTCCGCTGATTGGCCGATTGAAACAAAGGAATAAAGCAACTTGGCGAGGTACTGCACCACACGAATGCCCTCTAACAAGTGCATGGCAACGGACTGAACATTTCTTCTGCAGGGGGCAAATTTGTTTTCCTTTAGATGGGACTTCAGAAAACTTTTATAACCTTTAAAAATATTTCCAGGGGTACAATTTCGTCGCTGTGTACGAGAATATTGAGATCAGTCGTGATTCTCCCCAAAACAAATTTTGCGGAATCATCTAATTCACTACTGTGTTAGTTTTAAAAGTTTAACGAAGAAATCAATTGATTCCCCTAAATCAGTTTTCGAGAATCTTGCGAGAATCGATTTTCGGATTCTCGCCGAAATCTAGCCCTGATTTTCGTCATTTTGAATTTGAAAAACCTTGCCAAGTCTCGTCGAGATCAGTTGCCACCGCGACTCAAGGCTAGTCAAGGTACCATCAGGGAAAAAATTCCATAAAATGAACTATTTCCCTGTGATGGGGGAAACAGTAGCTTTTTATGGGAACTTTTTTCCCTCCTGTGAAATTTTGGGAAGTAATCCTCAAATATTTTTTTTATGTCACTGAACAGTATCCACCATCAAATGACAGAAATATATTGATGTGTTATATAACATGCATATGCACCAAGGTGTGTGCTTTCCATATACGCAACGCAACCGTGAAGCCAAAACGTCAGCTTAAGGGTACCCTTGTCCTGGAATAACCTCTGGACTGTGTGGTAATCCTGCTACCTATTATGAACCTTGGAGACCGCACTCTCTCTTGCTAACCACCGTACACTCCAAGAGAGTTTCTTAAGCCAAGCCCACCCCTTGAAACAGTCTCTAAGGAGTCTAAGAGAGTCCGCCTTGTTGAAAGTAACATCTATTGGTATTGACCTGGTGAGTATCTTCCACTTGGAGCTGACTCCTCATTGGCTGAATAGCGATGTTCAAACAGATAGGAACCAGACAACCGGCCGAATCTAGGTTTCCTTGCAAAGGTGGGGGCAACCTGGAAGCAGATCCGGACCCTATTCTTTGATGCGGAACTGCACCACAGACAATGAACCCATCTCTTGGTCTGCCCGAATGCTGGACCAACATGCACAGACAGGTACCTTGCGAATTCAGTGAGCAACCAGACATGTATCACCTCTGCTTGGATCCATTTGAGAAACACTGGTTTTGGACCAATAAGAAGATGCCCGCTACTTGTACGGTTGAGCACTCTCGACTGTATCCCTTAAGATCCTAAATGCCCTTTTTTTCACTTTTCAAAAGTGACGACGCTCCTTGCCTTGTGTTTAGGGTGAAATTTGCTCGAGATCTAACAATTATGGCATTTTTAATTTGTTTTTTATTGTTCCTATTGCAGATTTCATGAACTATAACGCAGCGATGAAGTTTATCCGCTTGTAGAGTGAGAGTGATATGAAATCCAGACCTGACCCAGGAATATATGCTGGCTGTCCAGACTGTCTGAAGTCATGACGGAATGGTCACGTGGGATGTCCTCTTGCGAACATGCGCTTTAGTCTGCTATTGTTGGACATGCGTAGTAAATGTTGTGACCGTTGTTTGCTAGTCTATTGGCCATCATGTGTTCATATGATGGGCCTGGACGTTTACCCCAAACCCTCAACTGATTTGTACAGATGTGGCGGAAGGGGGCGTCCTTCATGGGTTGTGTGATTCCAATCAAATCTTAACGTATGAGGAAGGTAAGTTTTATCGTTACGTGGAAATCTCACGCATAAAAAATGTACAGTGATGAGTTAGCGCATTGTATAATGTTACGCAATCAAATTTTTTCAAGGAGTTTTTTTTTGCTTAATTGTTCTGATTCTGAATACGCTTCTCCAGTCATGATTAAAAAAAAAACATAAATATCCCCCACGGCTCATGAGATAATTATAGTTGGGTCCCTAGGGACCCCCCACCCCCCTCGGGCACTGACGGAAGTGAAAAAATCAAGATATTTTTTTCTAATTTTAAAATTAAAGTAATAATCTTGGGATTTTATTTGCTTAGAATATACAGGGTTGTCTCAGAAAGAATTACACCCTAACTAAGGCGACCATAACTTCAAAAGTAAGTATCACATTTGAGAAATTAAAAAGAACTTTAAACCATAATTCTAATAACATTTTTATTTAAGTAACATCACTCGTTTCGGTTCAGTAGTTTTGAAGAAATAAGCGATTTTGTAGCACATGTCAATGGACACTTCCTCCAAAGTGTGCTCCCAAACAATTAATGCAGGTTGAGGTTTGATGTTAACTACGCTGCATACTGTGTTATCTGTTCAATGTAGCTCTTTTCATTCCCCAGAACGGCCTCCTTGTTTAATATTTGTCAGTTCAATGCATTTGTTCGTTTATTATAGTAAAAACAATTACTGTTGACAATTATAACAAAAAATACAACAAGAAAAACAAAGCATGGCTAAAAAAACAAGAAAATGATCATCTTACCTTAGAAACAACACCAATAAATCTGTAGAAAATGTGTGAAATAGTTAGTTGAACTGGGGTGGCACAGCATAGATTGAATTGAGAAGTTTAAACAGTGGATAAAAACTAAACATAAGGTTATTCACGATAGTTTTTATTTCAAAAATTAGACATCTTATTCCAATAAGATGGTGATTCTACATTTAACTAATATGATGATTTGAGTGCAACATTCAAATTCCCGGTTTTAACTATACCCGTTGTTATAGAAAATACTGGCACGAGACAAGATGGTGGGTCAACAAAGGGCATTTGTGGTTTTCAGATATGCCGGAACCTGGTTAATTTAATTTTTACTTTGTATGTGTTGGTGTGCTGGATATACAAATCTTGAAGCATTTTATCAAAACGGAAACTCTACACATTCTGAATCAATTTAACAAAACAGGAAAGGTGAACATTGGTGGTTGAACCGTTCTTATAGATTTTTATAATGCGCAACCTAGTTGAATATCAAAACTTTACTTCGTTTTCATATAAGTTCAAGCATATTTTCTAGAAAGGGCTACCTGAATGATATGCAATAAAATGAAATGAAAAAGGGGACTTTGCCTGGATTGGCGACAGCCATGGTATTAAATTAAATTTGTCACGACTGAGCTGTCACTGACATTTCTTATTTTCTTCAACTTTTTAAGTGAAAAAGAAAAGATTGTAAATTCTTTGTAATGTGTGCTAATATTATGTTATATGCTGGTGCAAAAAATTCAGTTATTTTTTTATTTGATTTAAAGAAATAAAATGAAAAAGAAAATGAAAGAAGTATTGATTCTTTATACCTGTTCTGTCTGGTCTCTTTATTCAAAACTTGGAAGGAAGTGTCCATTGACATGTGGTACATAATCGTTAAGTCTTCAAAACTACTAACCGAATCGAGTGATGTTACATTAAATATTGAAAAATATAAAATTTGTATGTTTTTTAGTTTTTGGGAAAAAAATTATCAAAGGTGATACTCACTTTTGAATTATGGTCAC